>CATKHK010000108.1:0-133255 GCA_949751835.1 Blepharisma japonicum | reverse complement strand
GCTGGTGGAAGCCTTATTTAGACATTTTACCTGAATCTTATTCTAATTTTCCAATATTTTATACTGATGAAGACAAAGAATGGCTGACGAAAAAATCCAAGATATAGAAGAAGACTATAACGCTATTGTAGAAGCTGTCCTGAATTTGTAGAATGGAAAGAAAAGAGGTCAAAAAGGCAGCGAAAGGGAGTCCTTATGAGTCTTACTTAACACACAGCATAATACTTTGTTAAGAAAATAAATAATAATCATTTGGCTTTTGGGTTTTGGGAAATTCAGAATTTAATTCTATTTTATATCCTCTCTAATATTTTTGATATAACCCCCTCAAATTTTATTATAAATGGATTTCAACGAAAAAGAAAATCAAGTTGCTGCAGCTAAAGGAAGAGCTTCAAACAAAATACAACCAGTTTAAGCTTTCTAGTTTTCAAGAATGCATGGACAATGTATCTGAACTGTCGAATGCGATTTACCGCCGTATTGATTGACTGGATCTTAAAGATACGAGCTTGGATTTTCTTTGTAAAATAAAAGAGTTCTTGTGCAATCTTTTTGAGGAAGTCAAAGATCAAGGATCAGTCGAAGATTCTAAAGCTAGAATCTGTGAGGCCGTTGAAAAATGCTGTGATAAAGAAGAAGCACTAGAAACTATTGATGTCACCTACAACCGAATTCACCAAGTCCTAGAGACTGATAATATTTTCAAGAATAAAATAATTTCTAATTTAGAGAAAAAGGTGGAAAAAAGAAATTCCCAAAACCAAAATTTGGGGCGAGAATTGAACGTAGAGAAAGTTAAAACCCAAAAGATGCGGGAGAGCCATGAAAATGCCATAGAAGCCCTAAAATCAAAAAAAGAAAAGGAAAATAGAGAATTAAGAGCAAAAAATGATCACCTAGATAGTGCAATTGCGAGAATTGAAAAGAATATGTTAGAAAAATTTGAAAAAGTAGAAAATTTAGAAAAAGACAATATGAATTTAAGAGTTAAAATTTCAAGCCTAGAAGAGGAAATTAATATAGTAAAAGAAGGAGTTGTCCGATTAAATAGGCAAAGCAAGTCGATAGCAAGAAAGCAAAGATTTTCTGAAGGTCTCTCATTTAAGACTATTTTTCTCTCAACTTTTAGAGAAAATTTCAGGATTTTGAGGTCACAAGTGATGGCACTTGCCTCTAAAAAAGGATTTAAACAATTTTTGGAACTGGGAGATCGTGATACATCAACCAAACTTTTAATTGAGGAATTTTTAGCTCGTTATTCAATTTCATTTGAAAATTTAAAATCGCTGTATAGGTTCTATAAGAAGTCAAACAAAATGATAATCCATGAAGGATGAGTAGTTGATGCTCAATCTCTGAAAGACATTTCCAAATGTGAATATTTTATGACTTTTGCTGAACTCTCCACAATTTCTGAAAAAATAGTGCAATTTATGGAACTACGAAGTAGCCCATGTCCAAGTGAGAAGAAATTTTGCGTAAAATGCTACAAATTTTCTAAGCACGTAGCCGCTGACTGCGAATAATTAATATCTGGTAAAATTTTTAGTAAATTTTAATAGATTTCTATTATAATAGATGACGATTCTCAAGCTTCTTTTAGGCGAAGAAATAAGACGAGTTGAAAAAGCACCAGAGAACATTAACACATAAAATCCAGGACATCAAAAATATTCGTCCTTGAATACCCTTCATTTTGATATAAAGATGAAGATGGATTTAATCACGATTCAGACACAAGATGGGTACCAAGATGAGCACTGGGACTATCAAGCTTGAAGTTCTGGATTCACAAGTACTTTTAATGAAAAGATCTGCTTTTATGATGAGTTCTTTTGCATCAACTTTTCTGAGAGACATTTAATGCTGAATCTGTAGAGAGATCTCTTAAACATTTAAATAGAACAGCAGAATTGATGGAATCCTTCACAGACTTTTATGATGCAAGCTGATGAAAAAGAAAATGTTTTTAATGACTTTTTAGGATTTTTGAGGTTTGTGGAGCTTAATGATATATTGATTTTGCTGAGAATTATGGAAGAGTGTCAAGAAGAAGAAGAAGAAGAAGAACAGCCAGGGTTTAAACCAAGCAAAATTAAGCCAATTTCTTTGGCAAATGAAAGAAAAGTCCTTCAGCATGTGCAAAGATGAGCTAAAATTGACATAGATTTGTACCCTGAAACTTTACAAGAAGATGCTCAAATTTTACAAAGAGAAGATTTAAGTGAAAATCAAAGAAATTGTGTATTAATGAGACAAGGCGAAAAACAAATTTTAGATTGGTAATTTAAATTTGCAGACAAGCTTTAGCTCTTTTAGATATGCAAAGAAAAGAGGTCAAAAAGCAACGAAAGGGAGTCTTTATGAGTCTTACTTAACACACAGCATAATACCTTTGTTAGGAAAATAAATAATAATCATTTTTTTAGGAAATTAAGGATTTACTTCCTATCTGTTTCATATACTTTCGAATCATTAAAATACTCTCTGATATTTTGGTAAATCTTTTTATATAAATTTATCACAAAAAATCATTATTTATCATCTTATTGATTTGCAATCAGTCCACATCAGACTAATATAAAATTTGATCAATTCAAAAAAATTCCATTTTAGTCAGGTATTTCTGGATTTTTCTATTTTATTATTTTACCCAAAATTACAGAAGAATTTCTCTATAACTTCATCTAAAATTTATAATTTAGCCTTTTATTGAATATGCTTCTCTATAAGCACTAAGAAATTTGAATTCTGGCTTTTAAATATGGATTTCTGACTTAGCAATCAAAATAGCTTGAGTTTCCTCTTACACTTAGTGATTATAAATAGCCACTCAAGAAATATATAACTGCTAATTGCTATTTGCTTTTGTCATTAATATTCTCAAGACTAATGCTGGAAATGAAAATAAATTAAGATGATATGCACAGAACTATAATAAATAAACCCAGAATCAAAATTTACGAAAATCTCAAGACATGCTCCAACTTGAAAATCACAAAAATAAACAATAATCTATGCTATTCCAGAATTCTCTTTTCTTTCTATGAGCATCTCTCAGGAAAAAATCAAAGAAAATTTTGTTTTTTTTTCCCAACTGATATTAGTCTTATCACTTAAAAAATAGTTTTAACTGGATTAATACAATAGAGGAATGAAAAACTCGCTAAGATTTTGAAATAAATTTAAAAATGCTGAGCAGCATACTGAAAATAAAAATACAACATAAAATAGGCCATATTTAAATCAGCTGTGATTACTGATTCCATATTAGAATGTGTTAACTTAAATGTAATAAAATATGCATTTTTTAATTACATGTAAGTAATACTTAAATATAATGAGTTTCTTAACTTTTTTCTAGTTACTCGTCTAGCACGCTTGAAGGATGCACAAGCATGCTATGCTTTTTGAATGCATACTTGTTGTAAAGAATTAATCCGCATTGCAAACATTTGACTTTTTTGACGTCTTGGTGAACTTGCTCCATGTGATATTTTGCACAGAATTTGCTATTGAATTTTTTATCACAAATCTCGCATTGATGAATTTTTTCAATTTTACTGTGGAGTTTTCCTGAATGTTGCTTTAAACCTTTGTAGTTTTTAAATGATCTTCCGCATATCTCACACAATATTTTTCTCCGGATAACTGTGTTTTTGAGGTTGGCAAATCTACTGCAATCAACCTTCACAAAATTAAGAATTTTTGAAGGAAAAGAGGGCTGAATTTCAGCAGAAGATTCATCTCCAAAAGCACCAATGAGAGGTAGGTGTGGAATTTCGTTGTCGTAAGGCCATATAAACATGTTGCAGAGCTCGCTTTTCAATATTAGATCCATATATATATTACTTTTAGCTAAACTTTGCCATTTCCTAACTTTTCTAGAACAAAATTCCTCAAAATAAAAATAGCGAAATGCAATGTTTTGTTAAAATCAGAGAGAAATACCTAAAAAATAGCCACTGGATAGAAAGAAAAGCTTTGACCGTCTGTCTATTAGCTTAGTTTATTGCTAATTACTATAAGATCCAAAAATAAAATTAGGTCGTAATTATGAGTAAAAAATTTGATGGAAAATAAGGTAAAATGTAGACTAACAATGAATGAATAATAAAATTGATATAAATCCTTAATTTTAGCTGAAAATTATGGAAGATATTAGATTATTTTAGATCTTTTTTTTAAAAAAATATCAATAATTCTGTAGGATAAATTTATAAAAAATTAGCTGAAAGCTATTTTCATGTCTTTAGCAAGAAAACTGCCTTTACACAAAATATTGTTAATATTATGAAAATAGATATTTGCATTCATTTTACATAAGCTTTAAATTTATTGACAAAAAAATGGCTGTTTGGCAGCATTTATAGTATATAAAAAATTCAAAAATTATCATAAAATTCATAAATTCCTCAAACTAAAGCATAAACTAAATTATAAATTCATTAAAATTTTATACTCTAAGAAATCCTAAATAGCATTATTTAAAAAATACTAAATTTGTAACCAAAACAATCGAAACTTCACCTAAGAACAGCATAGCCGCTATAACTGCTTTCAATTTTCCATTAATATTATTCTCACTCACTAAATTTTTTATTAAAGCTCCCATACTTCATAACCCCGCTGACAAGGTCAGCACAATTCTTACAACTTGTGATGTAAAAATGCAAATCGGCAAAATAAATAAATATAAAGAAAAAGAATATCCATATAAAGAAACCAAATAAATAAATCCCACATTTGATAGTAAACAGCAAGATATTAAAGGAAAAGCAACTAAAAGCCCATAAATAATTGCTGCTGCCGTCAAAAAATTTGATAAATGAGGTCCGATTGTATTGTAATTAATTGCTGATTCAATATTTCCAAAGGCACAAAGCATAAAAATAACAGTGGTTGCAATCCAAAAAGGGCCATATGCATCTGGCTTTGCAGTACCAAAAAATCCAGATGGTGTGATAGGAATAATTGAGATAAATATTCTATGAAAAACTGTACGTGTATCTACATTGAAGTAGGGCCTATAATATTTTAGTTGTCAACACTTGTAGTTTTCTTTTGGTTTGGTTTCAAAAAGCCTATCAAATTCAAAAATTCCATCAGAGTTGATTGAAAAGTCTTCTTGTTGCAATAAACCTTTTTGATATGTGGATTTTTCCATTTTATCACTATGTATTTCCAAAGAAAAGTAAGTAAGAATTTTAAAATTATCCCTATTTCCTATTAGAAATTTTATTGAATTATTTATTATCTGGATAAAATTCCTCACTCAATTTACTCATGGTTTTTCTCAAAAAATCTTGTTCCTTTTCATAATTTTCAAAAGATTTTTCCAAGCATGGCTTACTGCATTCTTTATATTTTTTATATTTTTCTAAACTTTCTTGGTCAACTAAGTCAAACTTTTTGTCTTCTCCTGAGCTAAGATTTTCCATGCATCTTTCTAAACAATCTTGAACGTCCGCTCTATGTCTTTTTAGTCTGTTATATTGAAGAAAAAATTGATCGTATTTCTGGACACATTTATCTTTTCCTTCCATATAGCATTTCATATGAAAATCCCATAGTTTTGTTTCATAAAAACTAGTGTCTTCTTTGGCTCTTATTGTTTTTGTGTTAATTCTTTTGGTTTCCTCTACAAGCTTTCTTTTTTCTTCTTCAAATGTACTCTTGCTAGCCATATTCAACTATTTATTTATTTTATTTTATAAAAATGCAATGATATTTAATATAAGCAAATTCTTGATAATTTTACTATCTAGATTTTGATTATTTTTCTCATATTATATCCATATATAGCAAAAGTTATAAATACGTAAATAAAATGAATAAATAAATTACACGTATGCAAGACATATTTAAAAAGAACCAATACAACTTTCAGCTTCTAGGAGAACCAAGCCAAACCTTACAGCTAATTTTACTCCAAAATCAATCAGTTTTCACTAATCTCCCAAATATCAATTACATGTCGAAAAATTTAAAAATCAAAACCAAAAAATCCTGATGAAGATACCTATTCAGTCGGCATAATGATCCTGGATTTATTCACAAAATAAAAAATCAAGAAGGAGCTGTAGGATATGTAGGGATCAGCAAAACAATAGGTGGCAAAATTTTTGGTTTAAACCCAAAAATTTTTGATGGGAAAATGATCATTAGATTTGACGCTTTGCTTGCTTATACATCAGAAATTTCTATAAAGCAACATTTAAGTCTAGATATACAGATGAGAAATGAGCAATGGATTGAAGGATCAGGAGATGGAATTATATTTCTGCAAACCCCTTGCACTTTGATAGAAAAAAGACTGAGTAGTGATGAAGAAATTTTGGTTTCTAAGAATTCAATTGTGGCGTATTCAAAAAATATAAGGATTACAAATAATACAGGAAATAACTCGTTTGGGAATTCTTATTATTATGGATGGGTCCAAGCCAATGTGAAAGGGCCTGGAGTAGTTTATATAGAAGGAAACGGGATAACACAAGAAGAAAGAAAAAAGAGAATTTTCAATAAGAGAATTAGAACTTTTATGTTCACGCTTCTCATTTTAGTGATCATAGAATTTATTTCAGAGTCTATAGAAGAATTGCTCTAGCATAAATGTAAAATCCGAATGATTTAACAAAAATAATCTATAGTTAAATATTTTTATTTTTGCATAATATTTTAAATCTTAGAATGTTAATAATGTTAGTATTTTTAAAAATGATTAAATGAAATTTTATTTATTTAAAAAAATTCCATGAATAAAGTGAATATTTAAATATTTGTTGAATTGCCATTAACAACATTAAAATTCAGTAGATTGATACAAATTTTTCAAAATAATGAAAATGGCAGTTAAAAATATTAATTTGAATGAAGTTAAACGATATTGGAAACTTACTTGAACGAAGAAACAAAGAAATGAAGCAGCATATAAAGCAAAACGACTGGAAAACTGATGAAAAAACCAAGATTCACCATCGAAAAACAGCAAGCTTGAATTTTTCTATGCAAAATAATGGAGTCAAATATATGAGATTTCAGTTTGATTCTGAAAGTTTAGGAAAACCACTTAGAAAACAAAAAATTTTTATTGCTCCTTTAAACAACAGCACAAATTTACGAGATGCACTAGGAAAATATTACCAACCAAAAACTTCAGTTGTTAGAATTCCTGCATTTCCAAAAAGTCCTTTTGGGACACATCACAACTTGAATAATTCAAGTTTGATTTTTACAGAATTAGAGCTTCATAATTTGAATGAAGAAAAAAATGAAGAAAATATTAAGCTTATTAAAAAAGTTAATGGCAGAAATGCAAAGAGAAGAAATTCAGAAAGAGACATAACAAACTCAATATCTTTTAGATATCGAATTAAATCATTGCAGCCACAGAAAAACTATCAGAGCATTTCCTATGGAATTAATGATGGATTGGCAGAAGGAAATTACTGAAGTGAACTTCTGTGATAAATTAATTATTTTATTAATAATTTAGCGCTCAAGCTTAATTTTGGCTTCGTTGGATTGGAATTTTCCATTTTTCCAAAGTCCTTTATATGTGTTTCCGTTTTCGTCTGAGTATATTCCCATTCCGTTTGGCATATTTTCTAAGTATTCTCCTTCATATATACTTTTGTCATTGTACATGCATTTTCCTTCTCCATGCTTTGAGTCGCATTTAAAATCTCCAATATAAATTGTCCCATCAGAATAAATATATTTTCCTTTTCCATCAAAATTGTCATTTTTAAACTCTCCTTCATATCTATCCCCAAATATAAAAATATAAACACCTTTACCATTTCTTTCCCCATTTTTATGATCTCCTTCATAAATATTTCCTTTTGCATAAATATATCTTCCTCTTCCATGGAAAACATTATCTTTAAAATAACCTTCATAAATATCTTTTGAAGCAAAAATAAATTTTCCATATCCATTGAATTTATCATATAAAAATTCACCTTCATAATAGGCGCCACTTGGATATACTAATTTCCCTTCTCCATGCATAAGCCCATTTATGATTTCCCCAGTATATATATTGCCATCAGCGAAACGAATTGTTCCAATATTGTCAATAGAATTGGCATTGCTTTCTGATGAGAGATTTGAAGTAAAATTTGTAAATTGGAAAGAAAAATTGTAGGGATTCAATGATATTGCTCCTGAATTTGGCTGTACAAGAATCATGTGATTTCGAGTTGAAAAATAATCGAATAGAAACTTTCTATATTTTCTAAAATAATTTTGGTATTCAAGCAGGTCAATAAGGAATTTTTTGTATTTTTTCATTAATTATAGTCTAAAACTTTAATTATTCAGAATTACTTATTAATCATTTATTTCCTTCATAAAATGGCAAATTAGCAAACTTATAATTTTAATTACACATTAGACTTATGCAACTATTTTATCACTATAAATCATCCTTTCAAACTCTTCTAGCTGCCTTCTAAACCCAAAATTCGGATCAATAATTTCTCTTGCATGTTTTACATGTTCAAAAGCATCTGAATACCTCATATTATGAAATTTCATTAAATATGCGATTACAACTGTTGCAGACCTCGAAACCCCTTGAAAGCAATGCACTAGCACTTTTCCTCCATTATTAATTGCATTATTTATAAATTCAAAACATTGGTCAAATTTTGGCAAAATATTTACTGTAGGATCATCGCAAATACTTATAAGATAATATGTCACGTTCGGCACTTTTGAGGGCCTAATAGGGCAGACAGTAAGCACATGTGTAATCCCTAGCCTATATAAAACTGCATGATTATTCGCAGCCGAAAGTGAGCCTAAATACAGCTTCTTTATAACTTGATCTGGGACATCGTTTCTTTTTCTTTTAATTACCATTTATAAAAAACTTTACAATTATCTTAAAAGTTTTTTAAACAAAATTTCTCCTTCAGCGCCTGTTTTATCGATTCCAGCCCAACTCTCTGCACTGACGCCAGAAAAACTAAACGACGGAGGATTTAGACATTCCATTAAATCTTCACTATTTCTTCTTTTATTCTGTTTATCTACAATTGAGCTTATATTTAATGTTTGTGGCCTTTTCATAATCGGAGGTGGAGATACTTCATTGGTTAAGACGTGAGGCCAAAACTGTGGCAAAGTTCTGCTTTGTCTGAAAAATTCTTTTGGGGTTGCATTATAGTAGAATAGTAAATAAGCTTTGTTGCTTTCTACAGCATCTTCGCTCATTTCTTCGACCATATCGTCGTCAAATTTGTATCATCTTTGGTCATTTTTGTTTTTAGAGTATGTGAAATAGTGTCCTTCTGTTAATTTTCCAGAATGGTTAACGACTGCATATAAGTCGTATTTTGGGGGAGATTTTTGTGGGCCGGCAACATATTCAGCTAAGTCAAGGCTTTTTAGAGGAAATCCTATATCTGTTTTAATTTTTTCTTGGATTTCTGGCGTGAAATGAAATCTTTTTAGCTGAAAAATTAAAATAGGTGGGACTTTTCAAATGCTGAAGCTTTTTGTTGCAGTCACCTCTTTGTTACATTTTGAGCAAAACCAGCTTTGCTCTAAGCTTTCATTTTTGGTGAAATCTTTTAAGCATTGCTTTAGCGACGTGCCTTTATTAACACTTATTGGCAGAGAAATTGACATAAAAGGCTCGAAATTTTGAGAAATTTGGTCGCATTGTGTACATTTTAATGTTGATTTTAATTGCCCATGAAATAAGTCAACTATAACGGAACTTGTAGATTTCAAATGATCGTGCCACGCTTGTGCAGCTTGGTGCTCATCTGTATCTCCATTGCATTCGGGGATTGGTGAAGTGGAATTTGTGTTGGCTCTATTGAGCAGCTCATTCATTTTCCCCATAAAATAAGTAAGGAATTCATGTACGTCATGCTCCTCTTCTTGTGCAAATTGAGTATTTTTCTGGACAATTTCCACGAAATGCTTAGGCACTATACAGTCATAATTTGCCTTTCATTGAGTTCTTATGATCTCTGCAAACGCATAAATCAGTTCTGCTGATGAATTATCATTATTTTGAAAGCACATCTCCTCTTTAAACAACCCACTCAAGAAATAATCTGCTAGCGGATTTGTGTTGCAAAGGCATTGGAGTATTGCATTTATATAGCAGGTTTTGCCTAAATTTTCAAAGCCACCGATTCCTGAAATAGACTTTTTTTCTTTTTTAGGATTTTTGAAGTTATTCGCTAGAGAAATATACCCTTTATTTGTACGGGTTGGAGAAATTACCTCGGTTTTTTCTTCTTCGTTAATTTCTTTTAGTTTTTCAGACATAAGTCTTTCGTTTTCAGCTACGCTTTTTCGGCAACAAGCTGCACCCATATATAAAATTATTAGTTGAAGAATTAATTAAGAATTTGAATTTAGGTTAATTATTTATTAAACACTTTGAGGTGAAGGAGGAGGAGGAGAAAAGAACTCTTTGGAGAAAATTGTTGTTGTCTTTTTATATTTTAATAAATGATAAGTTTGTGAAATTAGATATGGCGTTTTGATCAGTTAGCTTAGTGTAAATCTATTATTTGATAATTTAAAAGACTTAACTTTCTGATATTAAATTGAAATGTTATGATGAGAATCAGTAGTTAAATTATAATATTTTAGTTACATTATAGATAAATCACGTCTTTGCTTTTCCAGAAGCTCTTCTAACTTCTGAGCCTTAATTTGCATAAATTTCAAGTCTTCTTGCAATTCCCTTATTTTTTCATCTTTTCTTGAAATGGTTTGTTTAACCCTTTGTTCAATTTCCTCAAGCTCTTCTGCTTCTCTCTGTGTCATTTCTTCAATTTTCTCTTCATGAACTTCTTTTAATCTATTTATTTCGATTTTCGCATACTCTAGCTCTTCTTGCAGTTTCTTTTGCTGCCTCCTTTCTTGAATTCTCACTTCTTCTGCATACTCGCTTTCCCCTGCTTTGAATTTCTGTATCCTTGCTTCTAAGTTTTCTATATGCTCTTTTAGCTGCTTTTTTTGGCCTTTTTGTTTTAAAATCATTAATTCCTGGTCTTGAATTTTTCTGTTTAATAAATCAAAATTTTCATCTAAATTTCGCTTGGCTTGGCTTGATTCTTCAATTTTGGATTTTAAATTATTGACAAGCTCCTGATATTGATTAAATTCTGATTCAAATTTTTCTCTCATTGTTCTTATCTTGGATTCAGATTCTTTATCAATTCGCTTTTTATAAGTGACTTGTTCCTCTCCTAATTTTTCTACTATTTCTTTTAATTCTCTATCTCTCTGCCTGATTAGTTCATTTTTCAAATCATTTTTTTGTGTATCAAGATCTTTATTCATCCTATTCTGATGTAAATCCATAAATTCTCTTTTTTCTTCTTCATAGTCGAATTTTAGTTTTTTTATTCTATTTTCATGTTTTCTTTCTAATTCTTCTAAATCTTCCTGGAATTTTTTTTCTTGGTCTCTTAATTTTTGCTGATTTTCTTCTTCAATTTTTTTCAGTTTTTCTTGGTGGATTGTTTCATCATGAGCTCTTAGCTCAAGATTTCTCTTATGCTCTGTGGCAACATCTTCGCTTCAGTTTTTTCGCATTTTTTGGAATTCTTCTTCCTGCTTTATATGCATTTCATTGATGCGGGATTTATAGTGTTCCCTTTCTCTTTCTAGTACGTCGTCAAGCTTTGATTTTTGCTCTTCTCTTACTGATAAAAGCCTTTTTTCATAATTTTGTTCAATTTCGTGCTTATATTGGCGCATCTCAAGCTGTTGCTCTTCTTTTAGTTTTTCTATAACTCTTTTATGCTCATTTATCAGCCTCGCAATTTCTGGCTCAAGCCCTTTGGCAGTCTGCTCCTTGATTTCTCTAGCCTTTTCTTTCATTCATGAATCTCGCTTTATTTTCTCTGTTGTAATAACTGCATCTTTCCCTTTTTTCATTTCTTTTTGGAATTTTTCTCTCATTTCTTGCATAGCAATATAATTTTGCCCTTCCATTTCTTTTATTTTTACGTTTAGCTCATTCAGCTGCTTCAGCCTAATTTCTTTTTCAGCTAAAAGTTGTTCAATAAATTTCACATTTTTCTCAATGACTTCTTCGAATTCTTTTTTTTGGTTTTCTAAAGCTTTTTCAATTTCTTCAATTTTTTCTTGGTCTTTTTCAATAAGTTTTTGTTTTTGTTTAAAAATTATTTCTTTTAAAGACGCAATTGTTTTGGTAGCATCTTCTAATTCCAGCTTATAAGTTATAGACTCAATATTACTAGGAGATTGAGCATTTTGCTGCTTCGGTAAATTTTCTGATTCATTTAAAAAATTCATTAAATTGCTAGCTTTTTCAGAAGCCTGTGATCTTAAGTCTGGTGTCATGCGGTCAGAGCTTTCACTAATTGAATTAGAAAATACGCTATTTGGCCTTAATATATAGGATTCATCATGCTTTACTGGAGGAGTTTTTGGAGGCAAAGCATCTTTTTTATAATAACTCGCACTGGAATTATTATATATATATCCAGACCTAGAATCTTCAGTATTTAAAGTGCTTTGATTGCAAGAATTGCTTTTTAAATGATACCGCCCTTGAATTTCTGCAGCATCATTTTCTAAACTGTCTCGTCTCGCTTTAAACTGATTTTTCATTCTATTGATCTTTTGGCTCATCTAATTTAAATTTACAAGCTTCATAGACATTTTTCGCCATCATCTCTGGATATAAATGACAGAAGACAAGCTAACTTGCACTGGGTGCTTTTGGATTGGCTTTGGAGGATGACTTACTTGCTTTTTCGTGCGTACCTGTGAAGGGTTCTTTTTGGTATCTCCTCTTTTCATCATTTTAGTAAATTTAAAGATTGTTAATGTAAAGATTTTTATAAAATATAATTACTTTATATTAAAAAACTAAATTGAATTTATTTTTAGACATTAGAAGTTTAAGACAATTGAAATTTGCATTGTAAAAGACATAAACTATTCTTAAATATCATAAAATTATTGTTCTTGAAAGTAAAAACTAAGATCAAAAAGAAAATAATGAAAAAAGCTTGAGTTAAACGTATGATATTATAATTGCATATAAGATTTATAGTCAAATATTTAAGCAAAAATTGAAGATATAAAAAATTAACTGTTTTACATCGCATTTATATTAAAAGTTCTAGTTTTCTGCCTGTAATTTTTTGAATTTTTAAAGAAATATAATATATTTCTCTTCTCGTTAGCAATAATTAAAATATGAAGAAAAGGTAAAATTGATTCATTTAAAAATCAAATGTATTGCACAAATACATGCAGTATTCAGTATCCTTGATATAAGCTGAATCTAAGAATATCTTAAAGTACTTTTTGACATTGAATTTCTTGCTAGGATATATTGGTTCCTTTTCACTGCTATGCTTTTCAGTAAGGATTTTATCAAGTCATTTACGAGATTGTTGCCGTTCCTTAATTTCCTCAAAAAGGAGATTTATTTTGCTTTGGCTTGCTCTACCCTTTATTCTCCCAAAGAGCACGATAAATTTAACTATTAAATTTTCTCTTTATGTAGGAAAAAATAGATATAGACAAAAAGAAATTACTAAATTTATTTAAATTAGCAAAGAAAGCTAAATAATTAAGCATATCTTTTATTTTTCCCCAAATATAATAATAAAATGGCATTTATCCAATTTCAACAGAACTTGCTTCTTATCTCAGTTTTTCTCTTTCAACAGTTCCAGGGATTCATTATCACAACAGAATCCGCTTTTTCTATTGAATTAGAAACTGGGAACCAAAATTGTGAACCTTATTCCTGCAAAACCCCAACCCAAAACTTCGCAAAAAATACATGCCTATCTTATAATACTGAAAATAGCATGTGGTATGCAGAGCCATGTAGCAAGAGTTCACAATATTGCAAGCAAGATACCAACGATAAGCATTCTAATTATACATGTGAGACTTATACACCATTCAATATAGCTTTGCCAGGAGAATACTGCGAAAAAATCTATATGTGCAATAGAGATTATTCCTCAGAGTGTTCTAACAATGTATGCAAAGCTATATACAGTCTAGGCCAAGCTTGTCAAAGTACCTTCCAATGTGAGCCAGGGACATATTGCTATATCCCTGCCCAAGCTACTCAAGGAACTTGTCAATCCCAAATCCCAATAGATGGAGAATGCACAACCTATAAATATTGTGCAAATAATGCAATATGCAACTACACCTCAACAGTCAATAATATCGAAGTTGGAAAATGCAAAGCTTTTGGCTCCTTTAATGATCACGACTTTGTAGGTAGTTGTACTTTTCCAGATGGAATCCATACGTTTGGATATAACGATTTATGTCCATCTGGTTACTGTGCACCTTCTGGGGATTCTTATATGTGCTTAGAATCAGTCACTTCTAGCCAAGAGCTCCCTGTCCTTTGCAATAATGACCCTATTAATATGATAAATGCAACCACAGGCTGCACAAGCTCCAAAGACAGCTTATTAGGCGTTTCTGTGACCGCTGTTTGTAACTGTGCAAATAATTATCAAGCAGAGTCATATTGCAATCTTTTTTCTGGGGACAGTATAATGGCAACATTTAGACAATATTTAGTTAAATGGACTGAAAGTAAAGGGATTTTGAAGTGCAACCTTATGGCAAGATATGATCCACTGTGTGTAAAAGCGCATTGGGATAAGGATAATGCGGCGGCTTATACGTATTATTTTTATGCTGCATATTTTTATCCAGAAATAGTAAAGACTGATGACTGCGTGCTTTCTGTGACAAATTATGGGTATAAGATGGCGAAAAAGGCCTATAATGATGACTTTGCGAACCTTCTAGGGGTCTCTTTTTTAGTTGCGCTAAGTCTTTACTAGTAAGTTAGGAAGAATAAATAATTAGCTTAATAAAAATGACGCATCAATTTAGAACTTTGCAAAATCAGGAACTAAAAGCCATATATAATTCATCTTAATTGCCAAAGATAATAAGATCATTATTAATTCTTTAGAAATCCATTGTACAGCATAAAAAAGACGCATAATTAACTTCTTTCATAGAGACTTGATTTAGGTTTATTTTTGAATAATTGCAAAAATTGATTTTTTTATTCGGAACAACAGGTTTCACATACTTATGCTCTTTGCTAAGAATTTCATTAGATATTTTGACTAATTTTTCATTTTCGTTTGGGTTAGTATTTACTATAGCAACTTCCTCTTGATTTCCACTGCTCAATGGAGCATCTGAATCTGAATAGCTATAAAATAATAAGTCATTGTAATACCTATATTGATAATTATGAGATTTCAGCCGAACTTCATTACCCAAAGCCAAGTTACTAGTCGTTAAAAATTTTATTTTAGGAATTTTAGGCTCTGTCTCCTTTTTGCATTTAGGCTTTTTGTTTCACTTCAGTTTTATTATTTCTGATCTTTTCTGCCTAAATTGATGCCGATCCATATTTATAGCTAATTTTAATTTTGATAAAAATCGTTTCTTTTCTTCAAATTATATTACTTATACTTTATTTCCATCATTAATAAGAAAAGCAATTTATAATGATTTTACTTGTAATGGCTTTTTGAAAAAGATAAAATAATTATTAATAATTTTAGTATTAATCTATAAGTAAAATGTATAATTAATATTCATTGATAAGTAAATTTAAATAATATTTTAAAAAAATTTTATGTTCATTTATGATGTTCTGTGTAAAAGATTAATTTGTAATACCATAGCAGTAAAATTACACTAATAGGTAATCAAAGCATCTTCAAAATAGTAAATTCATTATAAATCTATTGAATTAAATAAGTAACACGCATAATTAACGTCTTTTAGCCCAGCAAGATTAAGATATTTTTTTGAATATTTAGGAAAATTGAATTTTTTATTAAGAACGGCCAGCTTTTTCGAGCCATGCTTTTTATCAAGAATTTCATAATACTTTTCAAGAGACTTAGCCTTTTTATCTAATGTATAAAGTAGCATATAAATTTTCTTTCGATCATAGCTACTCGATGTATAGTTTGGGCCATTATGACGCCATGATTCCCATCAGTATCCTATATGATTATTATGATAGTCAAGTCGAATTTTTTTTCTTTTAGTAAAACGAAAATCCCTTTGACACTTTATTTTTCTAATTTTAGGATATTTTTTTATGCTTTTTGACTTTTTAGTTTTGCTGATTTTTAGTATTTCTGACCTCTTCTGCCTAAATGCATGCTGCTCCATATTTATATTCTTCTTATGGAAGTTTCTTAAACATAAATTTATTTTGATTTATATAGAAAATATTTATATTAATTATTGCTGTAATTATAGTCCAATTTTTATAAATTATCAATTAGCCTTTAAATAGGACATTAGAAAATTATTTATAAAATCTAAAGTCCAACAGCATAGATGGTATTGCTAATCTATAACTGAGGATATAAAATCACAACCCTGAAATGCTGCTTATTTCAATAATAATATTCTAGCATATACTATATCGACTATTTTTTTGATAAATGCTTTAATGTTGAGCTGATAGCTTTAGGAGTTATTCTTATTAAGGAGGGTGCAGTTGTGATTAAATATCTTTACATAAGTTAAATTTAAATAAACCTCAAACAGCTAAGTCCTTTAGAGCTAATAGAATTAAGTACCTAAAAAGTATATAGTCACTTAAATTTTATAATAATTGGCTAATCATTAAAAATCCGTTAAATAGCATAAATAAAATGCATAGCTAACATCCTTTATAGCCGCAGAGTTCAAATATTGTTTCAAATATTTAGAAAAATTGAATTTTTTATTAGGAACTATTGATTTTATAGTGCCATGCCTATTATCAAGAATCTCATAAAATTTTTCAAGAGAATTATTTTTTTCTTCAATTTCAACATGTAATTTTGAGATTTTCATTTGATAGTTTCTATATGTATTATTCGGGCCTTTAGGGCATAATCATTTTAGGTCGTAATACCAATCATCATTATTATGATATCTAACACGAAGCTTATTTCATGGTGTAAAGTTGTCATATGCTCGATTATGTTTACTATTTCTAAAATCTTTCTTTTTAATATTTTTTGGCTTTTTAATCTTTTTGTCTTTAATTATTTCCGATCTCTTCTGCTTAAATATCTGCTGATCCATATTGTTCTGCTTATTAAATATAATTTATAAAAAATAATAAAATTAAATAATTTAGGTTATTATTGTATGAGACTGTATTAATTCTGACACTAATATATAGAAGATTGCATTTAGTTATTCTATATAAGTAAAAGAAAATATAAAAATTAAATCATATAAGAGTTGAATTGAATTACTTTTATTTTACAAAAATAAAGGCCAGTTTGCAATTATAGAATGAAAACATATAATTGCATATTATTTGAAATTAAGGAATTTTACAATCTTCATATATTTCATGATTTCCTAAAGAGTTTTGACTTGATATTTATGCTTCTTTGATTTTTTTAAAATATCATATAATGATTTATACAAAACCTCTCTTATAAATTTTATAAGGATTATTCGTGTGACGCTTATAATTCGAGTCTTTGGAATTTATTTCTTGACTTTTGGAATTTATTGATATTTTACTTTGGAATTATAGTATTTCAATAGAAAAATGATATAGCCTCCATATAATTGGCCTAAGTAGATTGGATATATTCCAGTTAATCTTACTATTATGATTGATTTATTATAATAATAGGTATAAAACACTTTATTGGATATATTAAGTTATCGATTCATCCGTAAAATATGGTTCTTAATAATATCTTACTTTCTGGCAAGCACAAATAATATACTTTTAGCAATATAAACTATATCCCCAAATTTTATGCAGAAGAACCGTTTTTAAGCATTATCAAATTAATAAAGTCTAATAATTATGCTTATTAAATATCTATAATGTCACTTTTCTATCAATATATTAATCAATCCTTGTAAAAACATTAAAAATCTGTGGATTGGCATAAGTAGATTGCATTGTAAACCTCTTCCATATTTGCTACTTTTAAATATGACTTTGAATACTCATCAAAATCAAATTTTTTGCTGGGAGTTACTTTTTTTATTGAGCCATCATGCTTTTTATTCAAAATTTTGTCCAAGTTTTCAAGGGATTTTATGTTTTCCTTTATTTCTTCAAATAATGCAGAAATTTTATTACCATCATAGCTTCTAGATGTATTTTTTGGACCATTATGGTATCAGTAATTTCTTTCGTATTTGTTTGAATCATGCTTATGGTAGCCAAGTCTGGCATTTTTTCATGGTAAACGATTATAACGGTGGCCGATTTTTTTCTTACATTTGCCAGGGTCTTTCTTGTCATCCGAATTTTTGGGGGTTTTTACCTTGATTTTTATTATATCTGATCTCTTCTGAATGCATTTTCCATTTTTAGCAATTATCATGCTTTTAAATAGTAATTATAAGAAGTAAATATTTACTTAATTTGGATATAAACAATTATTGTAAAATGATAGGAACTCGATGGGTTAAAAGTCTAAAGTTTCACAGAAATAGAGACTATATTCTAAGCTCTCCATAATTATAGGGTCAAAACTTTTGTGTGCATATTTCCTAAAATCAAACATTTTATTAGGAATATCGTGGTCTTTTGTAATATAGTGCTTTTCTTCTATGATTTTTTCCAGAAATCTGTGTTTTTCTCTCATTTTAGTAATATCGTTCAAAGTTTTCTCGTAAAGACTTGGTTCATATTCACTATGATGATGATAGTTAAAGCGAGCTCTTTTTCTATGCCAGTATGACCAACTACGATAATAATAATAATTAGTTTTTTTAGATATTTTTGGAGCTTTCTTTGCTTTTTTTATCTTTTTTTGGTTTTTTCGAATTGTTGTATTTTGATAGGAAAATACCTTGTTATCCATTTACTTAATAGTATAGATCGGGCTCGTTTTTAGCAAATCTTAATTATTATTACCAATAAACATGATAGATTGTACCTTAAGCTGATTATGTGATTCTTACATAGCTTAATCTGTTTGTGTGATTTCTATATTTATAAAGCATCAAAATAATCTTTTACCAAAAATTCCATTTTCTAGTCTCCTCAAAACAGCAAAATTTCTTATAATATCTCTACCTCTGAACTTAATGAAAAAAACTATAATTTATCAAAATTAATTTAAACAAATGTTTGAAAACGTGTACTCCATCTCCCAAAAAATCGATGAAACTATTACCAGACGACTTGGCTGCTTACTAACTGGCCACTCCATAGAAGACAACTTTCCTGAACTTCAACGAATTTTACCACAGCCCATAATTCCAAGCTTATCCGACAACCCAAAGTATAGCAGGCTTTCCTCCCTCCAATTTGACTGCCAGCTTCTTCAGGAATGAAAAGAAATGGCCTCTTTACTTCAACTTGTAAACCAAGACCGAATTAGGCTTCGAGACCTCAATTTTGAGCTTCTCACCTTAATTCACAAAGGCAGCATTTCTTCTACAGATTTCGGTGCCTTTCTTGCAAAAACTCAACAAATTAATTATGAAATTCTCAAGAAATCTCTTGAAAAAGAACGAGAAAAAAACGAACAACTTCTAAAAAAATTAGAAGAAAAATCCTTAAAAACAGAAAATTCCACACAAACTGAGGACAAGAAGGAAAATGTCCCAGGAATTAATTTGCAAAAAATTGATATGCTGGGAATTTCATTCCATGATGCGCTGACACCTATGAGCTGTAGGGGACATTCAAGGATAGGGTCAGATTTTTCGATGTGCTCATGACAAAGCACTGACAGTTTTGAAAATTCGGCGCTTAATACGAGCACGTTCTCAACGAGGGCATCAACAGTTGAGTTGGGTAGTAAACTGCCAAGAAATTCAAATAATAGAGGGGCAAAAAGGTCGTCGTGCATTCAAATTGGAAGCAAAATAGGGAAACCAAAAAATTAATAGCAAGATTATTGTTAAGTAATATTAGATATGTCTAAGGCATAAATACATTTTCTAGAGGCTTTTTAATTTTTTGTCCAGGCCGATTTTGCTGATTTTTTTTATCGAATCTAGAAGATGCTTCATAAGTCCCTGGACCGGGCACCATTGATAATTCTTTATTAGTGAACTTATATCTTCCTCCAAACCCAAAGCCAATATTTGAAAACCTACTTTTATACGCTAAGCTCAGCCTTGGCGTATAATAATTCGGTCCTGGCACGCTTTTTCTAGAATCTATTGCTTCACATCTGGATTTTAACAAAAATCCTTTATTTTTACCAGAAACTTCTCTGGAGATTTCATACTGTCCAGGCCCAGGAATATCTCTGTGGCAGTCCCATGATTCTCTCCCGGCTTCTTCTGAATTTAATCTTTTATGGATAATAGGCCCTGACCTTGAAAATAAATTCGACTTGGGATCATAGGCATTAGGAGGAGGACTTTCTACAACTTTTCACTTATATCTTCCTCCATATCCTTGAGTTGTAGCTCTAGGAGATAAAGTGCTTCCTAAATTAGGAATAGGGACTTCTGATGTATCATTGGCGTCATCATGAAAACGTTTCGCTTTTGAAAACGACCAGTGGATTACACTTCGGGTTAGTGTTGTCGCAGACTGACCAAATACTCCATTAGTGGAGAGCATGCTTGCACCCGTAAGAGGGCGATTTTGAGAGGATTGAAGATTATTTCGTGGAGATGTAAAAAGAGAAGATCTTGTTTGCAATTGTGGAAGTGATGCGCTTGTCTCCATTTATCTTTAAGTTGAAGCTAATATTATTGCAATAGAAAATAATAAAAAAATATCCAGCTGGGATGTTCTTAACTATGATTAAATGAATATAAAACTAAATATCAATAAAAAATATTGATTATTTGCGAAAAAAAGATTTGCAATAAATTAGATAAATTTTATAGACCAGAAAATATGAAATTTTTTTAATATTAGGTTAAACAACTTTATCCTCGTTGTAACTCTCATCGTAGTGGTCGCCTTCATATTCTGAGCTGCCATGAGATTTTGAGCTATTAGAACTTGAGCTACTAGAACTACTTGAACTCTTTTTATGTTTTTTATCGCTTTTTTCATTTTTCTGGCCTGCTCCTTTTACTGCTTCTCCATCTACATGGAAATCTATCAGGCTTTTATGAAGTTTTCCAAATTCTACAATCCAATTTTTCACAAAGTTCAAAGCTTCTTTATCTTCAACTTCTGATTTTAATTTTTCTAAATTTTCTGCATATTCTAATATTTTTTCTAATAAAGCTCCTCTGGTATCTATATCAATATCAATCCCTGTCTGCATAGCTTGTGTCATTTTTTCTTCTACTAGTTCACACAGTTCTTTGCATTGTTTATTCACAATTTCTATAAACTCCTGAACGTTCTCTTCTTCTGCTTCTTCTGCTTCTTCCTCTGCTTCTTCTTGTTGTCCTTCACTGCTATTTGACTGTTTTTCTTCTTTTTCTTGGCTTTGGCTGAATTTTGCTTCTTCTAGCAATGATCTTTCTTCTCTAGAAAATTCTTTGCTGATTTCAGCTTCTTTAATAGCTTTTTGTTTTTCGTCCAAAAATTTATTTCTATAATACTCATCATTAGGATTTGGGTGGTCTGTAGAATACTGCCCAGATGGGATATAGCGATACTTAATATATCCACGGCTATCAGATACAACTTCCCATCCTTCAGGTAAATTCGCGCCCAATGCTTCTTGTGCTATCCAATAATACCCTTTGTCTTCAATAGGATCCATTCCTAAAAACCTTGCATATGTATCGACACTTTGAAATCTTGATGGCTTTTGAAGCTGGAATTTTCTATGTTTTTCATATCTTTTTCTAATCATCGCTAAACTGACTCCATTAGGAGTAATAAAGCTTCTCATTGCATACTGTAACCCATCATCATTGCATTTTATTGATAAAATTTTTCTCAAAATTTCAGGCGACACAAATTTGTCTCTTCCATAATCCGTTTGTTTAGACACCCCACTCTGGTCAAATCCGAAAACTGCTGAAATTGAATCCGAGCTTTCAGCTAAATTAATGATTTCGTGGAATACCGAAAAATAGTCACCCCAATGGGTAAGTTTTTCATCTGTGATTACATTAGTTTCTATAAAATCATTCCTGTCCTTAAAATAAACTCCTATATCCCACCAGCTTCCTTGTCCATAACTTGGTATTATATTATACTCTTGTTTTTGTCTAGCATAATAATTTACACTAAATCCTGAACTTAATAATGGAGCTTTATCATTATCTTTTCCTTCTAATAATTCTTTTGATAATGATTTTGCCATGACCCTTAAATCTCCACATTCAGGGGTGATACAAATTGTGGCAATTCCATGAGATTTTAGCATGTCAATAAATTGGCAGCCTTTTCCATTAGGTGAGCGTAATGATAAAAGAAGATTGTCTCCGATTGCTTCTATTTCTAGGTCATCGCTACAACGGGTCCAGGAAAAAACTAAATATGAATGCTCTGGAGGTGGAATTGGAACTAACCCAACAGCAATAATGGTGTTCCCTTTTGTGGATATTTTTAGAGTCACTGTGGCATCCATATAGCCTTGCTTAGAAGCTAATAGTGTAAACATCCCAATTTCATCTAAAAGATAAGTAAAAGTTCCTGATTTTGCCAGCCCTTCCAATGGGGAGTTATTTTCATTAATTTTGAGCTCTAGATAGACTGATCCTAAAGGCTCTCCACTAATAGCGTCATAAGTCATAATTTGTACCTCACGGTTTTCACGAGACCTTAATAATTCAGTCATCACAATTTCAGCTTGATTAGCTTGTATACTTTTGACTATTTCTTGGTACCCTTCAGCTTGGATGCTTACATCATAAATTCCTTTCGGTATTGACAATTCATAAACCCCACGGCTCATTTCAGGGACAAAATACATTTCTCCACTCCCACGAGAAATTCTGACCATAGCTCCAGCTACTTCAGTTTTCAGTTCTGGGTCTTTTAAAACAATTTTTATAGCAGAAATCTCACGTGACTGCACAGCAATATATACATTTAAGCTGGAATTTTGTAAAGGCTCTTCAAATGTATTAAATAGCTTGGTCGCTCCTTTGAACTCTTTGGTTTCACAGACCTCAATTTCATATATATCAAGCGGTATATTTGCAAATAGACAAGATCCATCACGATCAGTAGTGCGTTCATATGTAATTACTTCAGTAGGTTTTGGCTTATGAGCATAATTAGAAGAAGGCCGGGATTCTTTTCTTGAGGAAAATCTAATACTTCTAACTGATATTGTTGTACCTGCTGACTGTGGTCTCATAGAGGTAAAATTAGCACTTCTAGGCCTGGATAATGTTGGTATAGCAATAGGGAGCGCTTTTGGTCTGACAACTACTTTTATACCTTTTAAAAATTTTTCTTGGTCGCTGTAATCATAAATTGTGACAAATAATTGGCAAGTAGGCAGATAATTGGCCATTTTCCCTATGACTTCTCGGACATCTGGCCATTTGCGAGTAGCTAGCTTAGAATGAAGAGTATCTTTTTTAATAATCCCTTTAATTTTACTGCAAATTTGAACTTCAAAGGCACCCATTCTTTGATTCGTTGTGTTGTCGTCACATTTAGATATAGGCTTAATCAAGACTTTTACCATTGGGAAACGTGTTAAAACTCCACTTTTTATGGATTGAGCAAAGCCTGCGTATTTTTCTGGGTCGTGTCTTGTAGTTTCTAAATGCGATTCACAATTATCACAGTGCTCAATAGTGACTATTACTTCGTTTTCTCTGAGAAATGAGTATTCACGGAATTCTCTAAAATTTATAGGAGGCTTAGGATCATCTGCATTAGGAAAAATTTTTTTTGGAGCTCTAGGATTTTTATCAGCCGAAACCCCTGGAAGTAGAGATCTGACTCTAATGGGGTATTGAGATGGTGTTAGACCTGCGACGCTATAGGAATATTTAATTTCTGGAACATGACCTCCATGAAACCAAGGCTTTGTGTGGAGTTTTTCAAGGTATTTGCCCGGCAAGCGATCCGTCATAATTTATATATGAAACAGCAGAATATAATTAAAATTAAAAAATTTAAGGTGAAATTGTGCATAAAATGCTCTTTTATGACGAATAATTATGTTTCTGTTAGAAAAAATTCAATCTATTTTTCAAGAATTATTTTCTAAAACTGTTCTGTTTTTATTGAGTAAAAAAAAGTCATTTGTTTTAAATTTATTTAAATTATTTCTTAAATTTTGTAAAATTTTTCATATCGGTTTCATTTCAACCTCAAAATTTCACAAAATTTAAATTTTTAAAATATCACTTTTTCCTTTCTCCTTTTATTCATAGCCAAGCTTAATTTCTCTTCTCAGTCCTGCTATAATTTTCTTCATGTCTTTTCTCTTAATGCAAACTTCATTAGGATTTTTTTTCTTTCAATTTTTCCTAATATCTGGCAAATCTAGCTTTTTAAGTTCTTTCATAACTTCTTTTATTTCTGCTTCACTTCTAGTAATTTCATTCATTAGAATGGTTTTGTTCATAGGATCATAATTGTCACATTCCTCAATAATTTTGTCAATTCCTTGTTTTATCGTTGGGACTTGTCCCAACATGATATATTTTTCTGTGCAGGATTTTTGAATTGGTGAAGAAACTTCGGTAGAGTCCAGTGAAGAATTTAATGAGCCAAGCCGTAGTCGAGGGTTGGTTATTTTTGGAAGTGCTAAATGTTGGGAGTCACTTTTCCTTTGGATATGCATGATTTTTGTGACAGATACACAGGATCTTCTTCGCCGGTTGTCTTCGCCCATGAAACTTGTAGGTCTTATTACAATTCTGTTTTGACTTTTATTTAATATCATAATTATAATGAAATATTTTATTATGTTGATATAAAAATGATATCAGAAGCTTTAAAAAAACCAATTTCGCCATCGATTTTAAATGTAAATGATCGTTCTTCGAATTCTATGATAAAGGCTGTTGCCTTTGGGTCAAGCTCTCAGACAACTAGAGCTGTGGTAGGTCTTTTATCCAATATTCATGCACAAATATCAATTCCATGCCGAACAACCTCAAAATGGGTCGATTATTTACGAATAGGACATTTCAAATTTATTTCATTCAGACAGTAGCTTGACCTAAATGACCCTGGAATTCTAGACCAAGTCTTAGAAAATACTAATGTAGTAATAAACACAATTGGAGGCTACCAATATATAAGAGATTATGACACTCTTTATGAATCTAACGTCATAGTCCCTAAGCGAATAGCAGAAGCTTGTGCTAGAAACCCAGAAATTTTGAGATTTATCCATTTTTCTGCAGTCGGTTGTGATCCAGCAAGCACTTCTCCTCGTCTCAAAACCAAATGATATGGAGAGCAAGAAGTAAAGGCTGCGTATCCTAATGTCACAGTCCTGAGACCTACAACAATTTTTGGAGAATTTGATAATTATGTGACCCGAATGAGACTTTTCCAAAAAATGGGCGATTTTTTGCCTGTAATTGATGATGCCAAGAGCTTAGGCAACCAATTTACTATCAAGATATTGGGTACTGTGCTATGAATTGCTTAAAAATGACAGAAACAATAGAGAAAGCTTATGAATTAGGAGGACCGAATGTATATTCTATGAGGGAATTATTAGAAACCCTATATAATAAACTAGGGAAACCTCCTAAATTAAGGCCGCTTCCTTATAAAACAGCTCATAAATCAATGCAATATATGCCGCATTCACATGGCCATTCTAGACATATGAGCTTAAATGATGTAGAAGAAAGCCAAATTGTAAGCAAAGATGCATTGAAAATAGAAGATTTGAAGATAAAATCTGTGTCCTTCCCTCAGAATTTGATGAGAGTTTTTGCAGGATCATCAAGCAAAAGTGGATTTAACGATTGATGAATATTTGCATGGATGGTATGGAGGAAGTGATAGGACTTATGAGCCATAAAAATAATCTAATGCTCTGGGCTGTTATTTTAAATTTTTGAAAAAATAGGGAATATTTATTTTTGAGATATAAATTGCAAGAAAATAAATCTTAGAGTCTCAATTAGAAACATTTATTTTGATTAAATTTACGATTAACTAAATAAATTTATAGTTAATACCATGCAGCTTAAAAAGACTTTCTGATTTTCTGATCTAATACTTCTGCACGAATTATCTCAATTTTTCCTTTGAATTTTTTATTTTTCTTCAAAGAAATTGATTTTTTTCCAAGTAATTGATCTGCAGAGGTATATCCTTCCCCCATTAAAGCATCTTCAAGCATAGGATTAGAATCCCATACTTCGATTTTTAGAGGGGTACGTATATTATCTCCACAAACATCATACAAATGCAAATTCACCTGATTTCACGCTGGATTTAAACTTTCTTCAATAACCTCACTTTTATAAATTTGGAAATTTTCTTGGCCTTTTCTGAGCCGATAAAACTTAAAATAGGGTGAACGGAAGTTAAATGGATCTTTATTTACCAAATTTTGACCTTTGATCTGAAATTTGAACTGTTCGCTTAGATGATGAATTTCGCTATGAACTATAAGTTTTCCAAAAATCTCACCATGATTTTGGATGCTAAGTGTCGTTGATCCATTAATCATCAAATCAGACAAAGTAAAGGCAACTTTCCCAATCCTTTGCAAGTAGTTTTCAAAGAAATCGTAAAGGATTATTTTAATTAGCTTGGATTCCTTATAGGTTACTTGAACTTTAAATTGTTTTTTATATTCTGGGTTTATATTAGATGCAATCAGTTCAGTGTGGCCAGCTTCTTCCCACTTCTCTGAATTATTTGTTTTAGTAAACACTTTACAACAAGTATCATGCTTAGAATTAGGGTCTTCTATCCTTAATTCTTTTGCTTGAAGGGTAAGTTTTACGATAGAATTAGGTTTATTCATATTATAATAGTCCCAATTGCAAAAAAAATTTGTGATTATTAAATCTTCATGGCTTACTAAAAGGTTATCACAACACTGGAAAGTTATGTTAAAACTCTAGAAATTTTTATATGGGAAAAGCTTTAATTCTTAGACAAAAAAAAAATTCTTTATTTTGGCTATTGATATAGACTGACCTTCTGAGGATTTTCCATCTTTAATAGGTTTATTATTTTCAAACAGAATCTCTATTTTGTTATTTTTGGACTCTAAAAATAAGGTTGTAAGCTAAGTATAATGGATTTTCGCCAGTAAAATATGGTTTTATGTTTAAATTATATTAATTTACTTCCTTCTCTTGATATAATTCTTGACGTCAAATTTGATTTAGATAGCATTCTGGCCAAATTCTTCACATCCATTGTACCACGTCTTTTAGTAGTATCATTCAACTTATTTGCCTGCAATTTTTGCTGATTCGTAAGAGACTTCTTTAAGTTCTGATATCTCTTCGCAAGTCTACATAAAATTTACTCTGCAAATTCTGCTGCCTGCTTCTTTTTTAACTCTTCAAATCCTAATCTAACTTTCTGTTTTGCATTTTCAAGCTCTTTTTCATGCCTTCTTCTAATGCAATCTAATTTCAGTTCAATTTTTCTTGTCCTTTCTTCTTGCCACTCATCTGATTTTCCGCAGTCCAAATTATTCAATTGATTTCTTATTCGGTGAGCTTCTTGATAGTTTTTATTTCTTACAAGAGTCTGCAAGATCTTTGAAAGATTTAAATACTCAGGTGAATGCTTTGGTATCATGGGAACTGTATTTTCAAGTCTTTTTTTCTCTTCCTCAAACTCTGTTTGCTGCTTTGCTATTAATAAAGCTTCAGTTTCTTTGCATGATTGCTTATAATCAGAAAAAGCATTTTGCCACGCTTGGACTAAGTCTGAGTACTCTTTTGAATGATTTGTTTCTACTTCAATCATCTCAGTGCTTTGACGGGATTTTAATGCAGATCTTTGCTTCTCTGCAACTGTTTTCCTTAGTTGTAAGATCCTGTGGTATGAAATATCAGCTTCTAAGTAGTCCCCGTTTTCTTCTTGCTCGACCCTTTGTTGCTCTAAATGGTTTCTGAATATTTTTTACATCATTTCGTTAAGTTCTTCGATTGTGGAGATAGCTTTTTCTAGATCCTTATCTGAAATATCAACTGATCTTCTTCTTTCCATTTGGATTTAATTATTTTCGAAAATAAGAAATTACTATTAAATCTGAATTTTAATTTTAATGTAAATTAAATCAAAATAAGGTAAATTTCCATGGCAAAGTAGTATTTTTAAAATTTGATTTTTATATGAAAAACAAGCTTGGAAATGTTTTGTTCAATAAAACAAGATTTTATTTTCTTTCAAAAATTCATCAGTAATAGTTGTTTAAGGAATATAGAAGAGAATAGGAATAGAATGATCTAAATTAAATAAAGTTAATTGGATAAATATTTTATTTTAAAATATTGCATTTTCTTTAATAATGAAATCTTTCTCATGATATTTCAAAAACATTTTTTGCCATTTTTCAAATCAGCATTTGTATCCCAAAAGCAACCCGTTTCAAATATTTTTTTTTCAAAATACTTCTTTTGCTTAAAGCTATAAAGACAGAATTAATTTATCATTATTTGCCGACAACGACCTTAAGAAATTCATCGAATCTTGGACTTAACGGTTCATTTTGCACAGATTCCCTAACAATTTCTTCAACTCTGGCTGGAGAAATGTTTCCTTCAAATGATGCCATAGTTTCTCTGACATCATTAATGCTGATTTTGCTTGATCCGCACCTTTCAAAGTCCTTATAAGCGTCAACAATTTTCTCTTTGAATTGTTGTTCTATTTTTCGCCGAGCTTGCATTTGAAGCCATTGCTTCAGAGTGAATGCTCTTTTTACCTTAGCCTTTTCTGTCATGACACTAATTTCAGCATATGACACTGAATAGCCAAGCCCTTGCATCATTCTCCCAATATTTCCGATCTCAACTTCTCCAAGACCAGCTTGATCAAATATGCAAAATGCGTTTTTTGCTCTTCTCAGCTCTTCTGGCGACAAAATAGACTCAATCTGGTTTGTCTTTATGTTAGATGTCTTATTGCCCATTATTTTTAGTAATATCCATCCGACTATGAAAATATGAATTCTTTGGCTTAAAAGGCTTTTTTCCTCAACATAAATAGCATTTTCTAGTGTCAAATTATCTTAGCGATCGCTAAAATATTTTATTATTCCGATTTTCATAAGTAATCCTGGGAAAAGTCCATAGACTTAAAAGCGTTTTTTTCTGGAAACTCAAAGAGAATAGGTAAAGGAAGTGTAGGGTCTCAGGAAGCTCTAAGGAATAAGCAAAGGAATTAAATGCATGAATTAAACGATTTGAGAAGTGGAGAGAGCCTTACTGATTGTTAGGCGTCTTCCATATTTTTATCAACAATGCCTGGTCGTACAGAAAAATGGAATTTAAATTTAAATTTAATATAAAATTGAAAAATCAATGCTTTCATATAAAAATAGACAACGATCATTTAATTTTAATTTCATTACCTTAATAAGCAAATCTCCAATTTATTTAGCACATATAAACCTTTTAGCTATTGTATCTTTAGAAAACTAATAGTTTTTCTGATGCTAAACAACTTTTTATGTTTTGTTATTTACAAGGTATCAATTAATAAAAAATGGGTAAATTTGGCTTACCTTATTTAAAGGCAGCTTCAGATTTACTCTTTTTATTCCAACAAAATTCTCATGAAATCCAAAGACTTCAATCTCTAATTAAATCTCGACCACCTTGCTTAGAGCAGCTCTATGATCTTGATGAAATTTCTAATTTATCTTCATTGACAGGGGACATAAGCCAAGCTATTTCAGATCTATTTCCTCATGAAGCCTGAAAAGAAGCCTCTGATACAGTCACAAACCAAATGTTTATACTATTTGATGAACTTAATAAAGATCATGGGCTCTATGATTCTCTTCTCTCTCTTAAAAATTCTTTTCTTTTCCCATCACTTTCACAATCTCAACAACTTTTTGCAATTTCTCTTTTAAAAGAATTTGAAAAAGAAGGGACTCATTTAACTGATTCTATTGTAAAAGATCACAGTTTAAACATACTGAAACTTCAATCACAATATTTAAATAACATTGATATTTCTAAAGCAAAACTTTTGTTTGCCTTTGAAGAGATTGAATCAATTCCTATGAATTTGAGACCAGAACGGCAAGGGGATAAATACGATGATTTAATAGAAGTTGAATATGACAAAGAAGACTTATTATCTATTGTAAATCATTCAGAAAGCTCTAAAATTAGAGAAAGGGCATGAAGAGCTAGCGGAAATGTAAATTTAGCAAATAAGCCAGTCTTAAATAGTCTTATTAGCGAAAGAAAGCAGCTAGCAAACTCTTTAGGCTTTGAAAATTTCGCAGAATATTCCATGCAATATAAAATGTTCCCAGGAAATGTAAAAGAACTAATAGAAAATTTGGTAGGCTGTCATGGATATCTTGAGCCAAAGCTAAAAAACGAGTATGACATTATCCTTGACAGAAAAGCGTTAAATGAACAAATTTCAAGAAAAAATCCAGTCAAACTAGAAGGCTGAGATATTTCTTATTATTCTCAAAGATATATTGATGAAATAAAAACACAAAAAATAAAAAATTTTACTAAACATTATAATGATGAAAATTTTTTTACATTTTTTAACATTTTTGAAGGAATTAAAGATTTATGCTCAAGCTTGTTTGGCATTAGCATTGAAATTTGTATGGCAAATACTGATGAAGCTTGGTCAAATGATATAGTGAAATTAACATTTTCTAAAAATGGAGCATTAATTGGGTATTTGTATATGGATTTATTCCAAAGAAATAATAAAGCAAATAGAGGAGCATCAAATTATAATATAGTTTGCCCTAAAAAAGTTTCAATAAATTCTAATGAGCATCAAATTCCTATCAGTGTTCTTTCATGCAATTTTGCTCGACCTGCTTTTAGTAAAGAATCCTTATATGTAGCTTTAGATGATTTTAAAAATCAGGGGATTAATTATAACAATTTAATAGAACTTTTCCATGAACTAGGCCATTCAATTCACTCCCTTGTTAGCCAAAGCGAATTTCAAGCATTTTCTGGGACAAGAGTCCCTCTAGATTTAGCAGAAATCCCTTCACATATTTTTGAAAAATTTGTTACAGACTATAATTATGTAAGCCGCTGAGCATTACACAAGCAAAGCAATGAGAAAATTCCTAATGAGCTATTTTTATACATGACAGATTCCATTTATATATTTAAAGCTTTAAAAAACCACATCCAATTATCATTTTCTTTATTTGACTTACTAATCCATTCTGAAGAAAACATTGAAGCAGCCTTACAAAAATTCAATAATTTTTTCGAAACCAAAGAATTCGGAGGAGACTGGTACTGCAATTTGCATCATTTAGCAGAATATGGCAGCTCTTATTACACTTATGTGCTGGATAATGCTTTATCTGCAGTTATCTGGGAAACTGCGTTTAAAAAATCAGCAATAAATGCAGAGGCTGGAAATTTATTGTATAAGCATTTATTAATAAAGGGAGGAAGTGAGCCTGGGAAGACCCAAATTGGAAATATATTAGCTCCATATATGGTTTCTCAAGAAGGAGTTACAAATATCAATGATATTGACCCATTTTTAATTATGCAGCATTGGTACAGAACACATTTTAAAGATCATGAATTAGTTATTTTAGACGATTTGAGATCAAAATATTAATTAAGGTTGGTCTAATAAAAATCTTGTTGCTATTTCCATAACATAATTAGCTTAATGAGTGCTGCTACTGATTTATTTTCGTCATTAATGTCGATTAGTCAAAAATTCAAAAGGGTGAGGTACTTAGACCATTCCCAATATGAACTCTTATTTAATGGCTGAGATTCATTCCAATGGAGCTAAGAAGAGGAGAATAGTTAATATGCATAGGTCGGACGCTTAATACCTTATATTTTTGCATCCAGAATTTATTAGGTAAACATATTTTTGATAATTAGAGAATCAATAGAGAAATAATAAAGCAAATAGAGGAGCTTAAAATTATAATATAGTTTAATATCAATAAATTCTAACGAGCATCAAATTCCTATCAGTGTTCTTACATGCAATTTTTCTCGACCTGCTTTTAGTAAAGAATCTTTATATGTGACTTTATTATGTGAGCCGTTAGGCATTACATAAACTAAGCAATGAAAAAATTCCTAATAGGCTATTTTTATATATGACAGATTCCATTTGCATATTTAAAACCTTAAACAACCATATTCAGCCTATTTTACTTATAGTCCATTCTTAAGAAAATATTGAAGCAGCCAAACCAAAATTCAATAGTTTTTACTAATAAAAAGAATTCGGAGGAGCCCTGTATATGGTTTCTCAAGAAAGAGTTAGAAATATCAATGGCATAGACCCATTTTTAATTATGCAATATTGGTATAAAGCACGCTTCAAAAATCATGAATTCGTTATTTTAGACAATTTAAGAACAAAATATTAATTACGTTTGGTCTAATAAAAATTCTGTTGCTATTTCCATAACATAATTAGCTTTAATGAGTGCTGCTACTGATTTATTTTCGTCATTAAAGCCCATTACTCTTAGTTTTTTTATTAGTTCGGATAAGTTTTCACGATGTCCTCGTGGAGTTTCTTTACAATCTCTGCCAAGTACAACGTAGTTTTCTTCGGGGTCTTTTTGAGGAGATTCTTTTATATATTTTTTGGCTTCTTCTGGAATTTTTTTAGATAAAGCTGCAAAGGTATTATTGGAGCCTGATTCAAGAGGCTTTCTAGTCTGTACAGCCTCAGCAAAGTCATCTTGAGAGAAATTTTCGATTTCTATAGGCTTTTTAAGAGGCTTATGAGTTTCTGTCGGAATTTTGTTGGGAACAGTATCTAGGTCTATTGGTTTTTTTGTTCGGACAAACTCTGCATCTATAGGTTTTTTGGATTGAATGTACTCTATGTTAATTGGCTTTTTTTGATGAGCTTCAATAGGCTTTATAGGAACAAAAGCTTCTGAAGGCTTTATTTTTAACAGAGGATGCATATGCTCAGTGCTTTTTTCACAAATTTCGCACATGTTTATATTACAAAATTTGCACTCATATTTTACTCCACGTATCTGAAGCCCACAAGCCGAGCACAAATTATTTTTAACCCTAATTCCAGGCTTAGGTAAATTATTTCCTATAATTTCTCTCAGAAAATCCTGGAAATCTGCAATTGTATTATATTCGCATTGAGTCGAAAAATCACTCATAAATATGGCATCTGAGCCTTTATCCATTGTAATTGAAGTCTCAGTAGAGTCTTCTTTAAATATAATTGATTCAGTTTGTATATTCACTGAATAATTTGTATTTACAGCTTCATATTTTTCTGTTTCTCCTTTTTGAATTTCTGCTGTTCTATTTAAATGTTTGAGAGATCTCTCCATAGATTCAGCATTAAGTGTATCAGAAGGAGTTGATGTAAAAGAACTCATCATAAAAGTAGATCTTTTCATTAAAAGCACTTGCGAATCCAGAACTTCAAGCTTGATAGTCCCAGCGCACAATTTCAGTGCATCTTGGTACTCTTCTTGTGTCTGAATTGTGATTAAATCCCCATCTTCATCTTTATATCGAAATGAAGGGTCTTCAATGCCGAATATTCTTGATGTCCTGGATTTTACTTCGTTAATGGTCTCTGGTGCTTTTCCAACTCGTCTGATTTCTTCGCCTAAAAGAAGCTTGAGAATCGTCATATATTATAACAGAAATCTATTGAAATTTACTAAAAAACTAATTTAAATAAATCGATTGTGATCTATTTCAGATTGACTTGGTTATATAAAATGTTTATATTGCATCTTAGCAGCAAATTATTAACAAAAAAATATTTACTATGTAACGCTAGTATTCATGAATTTTGGGCCAACTCTACTGCCAATCGTAAACTTTTTCTTGCAAAGAAAGATTTATACAATTTAGATAAAATCGAAAAAAATATTGATTATTATTTTCTTAACAAGAATTTTTTGCGATTTACTTAGAAAATAAGTTTACAGCAGGTAAATGAAAGAACTTGATAAATGCAGATAGACTGTATTTGATTGAATGCAGAGGATCAATCTATGAAAGCGAAATTAAAGTGGCATGAATTGGAGACAAATAATAATTTTAGCATGCAAGGGTTATCCTTATTAAGTGCATTGTTCATATAATAAAGGAGAAATATATATTGGGCTATCCAGAATCCAGTACTTCAAGTTTGATTTGAATTATAAGAGTTTGAAGGAGTTATAATAATCATAAAATGGTTAATTAAAAGTAAAACAAAAAATTCTTTTTAAATTTATTGAAAGAAATTATATTAGAAAATTAAAAGAGCCTGGAAGCAAAAATCTTTTCTTTGTATTTATAAATAATTGAAGATTCCTTAAGCCTGTTTTTGCTAATCATATGTCAGTTCTTAGAGAAATTTATTTCGACGATATCGTCGATTTGCTTACTTAAGGCTAGCTGGCTTGGAGGCCAGCTTCAGGCAGAGAAATCATATTTAAGTATGCTTTGCTCACTAATGATAGGAAATCTAGCATCTAAAGACTGAAGACGTGATAACCAAGTAAAGTTTTGTTATTTTTAAAATTAGATGATTTCAAGACCTTTAATTTCCTCGTTAAATTCCGCTTCTAATTCAGCTGTGAGATTATTCTCAATATGAAATATGCTTCGAAGTTCCTCTGCTGTTTTACCATCAATCAAGTATGCGATTTTTGCACCCGATAATTCCACCAATGGAGTTATAGCTACTCATTTGTATAATAAATAAATTTTAATATGAAATTTCAGAGTTATGGAAATAAAAAATCGTTTTATTAATAGTATAAATTCATTATTTAATAAATTGCTTCTAGGATCTTGCTTTAGAAAATCTGCTTTATTTATGAGCTCAAGTAATATTTCAGGCTCAAGATTAATAAAATCAATTTCCCAAGCAGGAAGAATTTTTTCCAGACGATCAGATTTAAAAGGTTTTTCAATTTTTGGAGGGTCTATATCCTTATAATGTTCCATGTATATTATTATTTTTTCAAGAACAGCTGCTCTTATTTCTAACGCAATTTCTTCTTTTCCATCAAACCCTTCAATCATGTTTTTAAGAACTGGGGATTTAAAAGCTGTCGATCCTTCAATTTCAAAGATTTGGCCTTCTTGGCTTCTCAACTTAATTTTCTCTTCTTCCATAGTTATTAAATTACTTATTTTTGTAGAATTCAACATCTAATAAAAGAAATGAAGATTTGAAAGGCTAATTTATTCAAACTCAACCCATTTATTTTCTTCTCTTATTTGTGCTTCTTCTTCGGCTGTGAAATCATCTTTAATATTAAATATACTTTTAATTTCTTCTGGTGTTTTACCTTTTATCAAAGATGCAATTTTGGCATTTGTTAAATCCAGCAATGGATTTATAGCTAGAAAACTTGCTCCAATGGTGAGCTCAAATAGCATTTCATGCTCAAGATTAATAAAATCAGCATCCCAAGCAGGGAGAATTTCTTCTATTGTAGCTCTCAAAGGTTTTTCAATTTTTGGAGGGTCTAAGTCTTTATAATGTTTCATGTATAGGACTATTTTTTGCAGAACAGCTGCTCTTATTTCTAACGCAATTTCTTCTTTTCCATCAAATCCTTCAATCATGTTTTTAAGAACTGGGGATTTGAAAGCTACTGATTCTTCAACTTCAAAGATTTGGCCTTCCTGGCTTCTCAATATAATTTTCTCTTCCTCCATATTATTAAAATTATCATATTTTTTGAATTTAATATCTAATAAAAGAAATGAAGATTTGATAATCAGACAAAACTTTGATTTATTTTTAAGCTAAGGCTAATTTATTCCAATTCAGCCCATCTATTCTCTTCTCTTATTTGTGCTTCTTCTTCAGCTGTGAGATCATTCTCAATATGAAATGTGGTTCTAAGTTCTTCTACACTTTTACCTTTAATCATGGATGCGATTTTTGCACACGATAACTCCAACAATGAACTTATAGCTAGAAAATTTGCTGCAAGAACGAGCTCATATATCATTTCTAGTTCAAGATTAATAAAATCAACATCTCAAGCTGGGAGAATTTCTTCCAAAAAAGCAGTTTTCAAAGGTTTTTCAATTTCTGGAGGGTCTAAGTCTTTATAATGTCTCATGTATTGGATTACTTTTTCAACAACAGTTGCTTTTATTTTTGGTAACAGGATTTCTTCCTTTTCATCAAATCCTTCAGCTATGTTTTTAATAACTGGGGATTTAAAAGCTACTGATTCTTCAACTTCAAAGATTTGACCATCCTGGCTTCTCAACTTAATTATCTCTTTATCCATAATTTATTAAATATCTATCTTTGTAGAATTCAATATCTAGCTCAAGAAACGTGCATATTTTTTAGGCAAATAAGCATGAAATTATCGGCACCCTAATATCTCTAGCAGCTAGTTTATTATTAATCCTTAATCAATATAATTATAGTTTATATTTGGTAATATAAAATTAATTTAATGCTTAAAAATTTGCAGGTTTTATTTTCCTTTCCAATTTCCGCATCATCTGAAAATTATAAAAGCCTATATTTCTTCAGAAATAATGTTTTAAGGTTTTCAATCTCTAAAAGATCATAATCTCAATAATATCTCACGGATTAAATCATACTGCAAATAATTAAATTTATTCTTTTTCTTGCTAAATCTAGTCTTGATATACAGTATCACAAAAAGATGCTTTTTCAATAGCAACCTCTCACATTTTAGTAACAGAACTTCTTAATTTTCCATATATATTCAATTATCCTTTTAATAAATGGCAATTTAAAGGCTAATGCTCTTCAATGATTTATAAGCTTTGATTTTTGTCTCACATAATTTTAATTAGATCAACTACGTTTTTAAAATCCAATGCGACTTGTATATTGGTAAATTTTAATTAAAATATTGAAATGGAATATATTAAATATCTAATTTTTGATAGCAGTATTTGTGAAATATAAAATTAATTAATAATTAAAAATTAGCAGATTTATTTTCATCTTCTATTTCTGGATCATCTGGAATCTCAATTTCAAGTTTATTCTTTTCTATTTTTGATTTAGGCTTCCTGTAATTTTGCATGGCGCTTGCTTTTTTAGCATTTAATAGCACAAGAGTTGGCATGATATCTTCATAGTCTTTGACAACTAAATATTCACTATCAGAGTCTGGAAATGCAAATGCAGAACGTGGAGGAGTTTCCGAATCTCGTTTGGTAGAATCAGCTTCCTCTATAATATTTTCTTCAGAAACGCCAAATTTAAACTGCTTTTGAGAAAAAATGTCCTTATCCCTCTCATTTAGAACACCCACAATAATTCCTCCTACGAATGTTCTCCTGACTTTTACTAGCCCTTCTTCAGTAGCCAGATAAGCCAAATGTGGGTCTACCTCATCAATTTCTATTCCTTCATAATCCTGTATTATTTTCGCACTTATAATTGGCCTATTTGTTTCTGGGTGTACTCTTATAGCTCCTTTAAAAGTTTTCTTTATTTTACATTTGTAGCCCATAATTACATGGCTTGCAATTACAATTTCAGGATTATTTCTATCAACGCTGCAATTAAAAAAATCGAAATCGCTTTCATTTTTAACAGTTCTTCCTATCATTCATCTATCCCCAGATCTCATTTGGATATCTACAATTTCTGCCCCAATAAAATTTCTCCTGACCTTTTCTAGCTCATGTTCTCTTCTGATTATCCCATAATGGACATCTCTTCTATTTACTTCTTGGACTGTATACTCCCCTTGTAGGATTTCTCCGTTATCAAAAGCACCACCTTTAAACTCTTTTTTAATAAGAATGCTTAATGATGAAGGGATATGCTTGACTTTTATGCATTCAAAATCATAGATATCGATTTCTGCATTTATTAAATCGATAAAAATTTCGTCTGTTATGATATCAAATAGCTGGGGCTCGTTTTCTTCATCAATGAACTCATGTGAGCTGCTTTCGTCAAGTTTTATTTTGAAATTTTGAGCAAAACTCTCATCAATTCAGTCATTTTTGGAGGATTCTTTTGAAACTTCTTCTTCATGAATCCTATTGGTGTCAGTTAAAATTTCAGTAGGGGAGATATTATTTGTGCTTTGAAGTTCCCAATAATTATCTCGAGAAGTATCAAAATCCCCTGTCTTTTCTGGGTCAAATGATTTTATTTTATTTAAATCAAGTGTTGTGGCTGTATCTTTAAAACTGTCAAAAATTTTTGCAGCATCAATTTCTAAGGACTCTGTTGTTAAAGCAGGGTTAACGGTATAAGATTTTAAGGCCTTTAATGACCTTTCTTTTTTCATATGGATTATCATTGAAATAGCATCTATAATAGAAAAGAAAAGGCAAATTGAAGTAATTCCTAAGCTGTCAATAGCCAAAATATAAACATAACTGCCTGTAGAATACACAAATAAAATTCATATAAAAATTCCAATAAGGGGGAATGAGACTAAAAGAATACTGATATAAAGAGTATAGAGAAATGGCTTCAGTAGATTGGATTTTCTTTCAAGATTAGCTTTACAAGACTTCAGTCCAAAAAAATTACAAGTACAAAGTCGGATGAATTTAAACGAAATAAGGCCACTCAAAAATAAGTATGTAATTATTGCACAGCCATTCGCTTTGCACCATATCCTGAACGCTGCATCTTTTTTCCAAGTCATAAAATAAAAGACAATCAAATATACAATGTTTAGCACAAAATGAAAAATCAATGGTACTATTAAAACCACCATAGTAATCTGGACCTCTGAGTCAGAGCTTAACAATTCTCTTCCATGGGTCCCATCGCTTATACTGACTTCTCCTAGTACAGCTAGCCAAGATATAGTCTCCAACGCTGCACAAATGCTTACTGCTGCTCCTGCTATCGAACTGGATGCGATAAACACTTTTCCTGTAATAGCAATTCCTACACCTATTATCCCTAGCCCTGATGAAGGGAAAGGCACTTCTTTTACAGCCAAACTTTCTGCATATTCTATAGTAGAATTATCGGACGGATTCTTCAAGCAGACATCATTGTCATAATTACATGCTTTTACGTTGCATGCTGCATCACAAACTGAATTTTTTAATAATTCTTCAGTACACCCAGCTGCACATTCTCCAGGATTTACATCGCTTTTATGACATACACCTGAAACTGCATAATACCCACTAGGGCACGTATAAACACAAGTATCCTCATACAGTAAAAATATGGATTCACAGGATAAGCAGCTGCTAGTTGTATTTTCACAGGTCACACAAGGGTACTCGCAAGCCTCACAGTCCGTCCCATTTTTTACAGTTGAACTTTCAGGACATGAAGTCAAACATGATCCCTTATAAAGATAATAACTATCAGAGCATTGTAAGCAATTAGTGTAATTCGCGTCACAGCTTCTACAATTTTCAGCACATCCTGTACATTGTCCATTAATGACGACCATATAGCTAGGGCAAGAATTAACACAATTACCATTATATAAATACAAAGGATCATTGCAGCTTGTACAGGATGTTGTTAAATCTGCACAAGTTTTGCAGGAGGAATCACATGATAAACATTGGCTTCCTGATTTAATTGATGTTCCTGAGGGGCATTGAGAGACACAGCTATTTTCATAGAGAAATTGGTTTGTCTTGCAGGATGTGCAGCTTGAGGTTGAGACACTGCAGGTTTCACATTTATTGGAGCATTCTTGGCAGATCCCATTAATCTCTGTGTAGCCATCATAACACTTGTCAACGCAGGAGTTATTTAATAGTAAATACCCAGAATTGCAGGACGTGCATTGGGAAATTTCGCTACTACAAGTTTTACAGGGACTTTGGCAGTCAATACATTTAGTTCCAGAAGCAATAGTCACGTTTTCTGGGCAGGTTGAATAGCAAGTGTTTTTATATAAATATTGGCTGGATTGACAAGAAGAGCAGGATGTGGTAGAGTCTTTGCAGGTTAAACAGTTTGTGTCACAGTCATAACAAACATTATTTATAATAATTTGTCCAGCCGCATTACATGATTCCACACATTGCGTTTTATATAGAATATTTGATCCTTTACAAGTCATGCAACTCTTAGAATCCGTCACACAAGTATCGCAATTAGCATCACACAGATTGCAAATAAAATTTGAGTCAGAATACAGCCCATCCCCACATTTAGTTAAGCATTCATTATTATAAAAATAAGGGTTTTGCCCATTCTTATTGCACGAAGTGCAATAATCAGCTGACCCTGAACAATTTTCACAGGTAGAATTACAAGCTGAACAAGTTTTAGAGTTGCCTATATCAAGATATCCTGTATCGCAAGCTGAATGGCAAGCTCCACTCCAAAAATAAGGCTCAGATGATGTAGAAATGCAGCTTGTGCATGTATTTGGGAGGTTATCACAAGTTTCACAAGGAGAATAGCACGTAAAAGTGACTGTTTGTAAGCTGTTTTGGTCTATAGAATAGCCATCTGAGGTTTTTGTGGTGACTATAAAATTAGAAGAAGTAGTGGCGATATTGTAATTTTGGAGCCCAGAAATGGTAAAAGTAATAGTTGTGGGTGAATAATCAGTAGAAGCTGATAAGGAACGAATAGTTTTTGAGCTAGTAATGGTGCAAGCTGTGTTTGTTTCAACAATTAAGCATGAAGAAGTAATGGTGATTTGGGATGGTAAAGCTACTTCTATATAGCCTCCTGCTGGGAGTGTATGCAAAGTTGTTAAAGTAAACTTGTAAGAGGTTGTAGTAGAAATCCCTGAATCTGAAAGAGAAATTTGTAGGCTAGGGAATGAGGCTGGCTGAGTAGCTTGGACTGTGATTTTGCTACTGAGTTTGTCAATACTATAGCCATTTGTCAATGTTTCTATAGTAAAAGAAGAAGATGGTTTGGTAGAAGAAGGGTTTACTACACTATGCAAAATAAAGCTAAAAGCTGAAGTAGTATCTGATGAAAGCCCTATAACTGCTTTTAATTGGCTATTCACTATAGAGCAAGTCACTGATGTGGTTATACTTCCATAAATATCACAGCTTGGGCTGCTAGGCATAGATATTTCGTTTGGAAAAGTTATCATAAGATATCCATTATTATACATAGTATTATAAGGCGATATAGTAAAAGTATAATCATTTTCTGCAGCAATAATATTGCTAGATATTGATACAGCTGCACTTAATAAGTCATGAGGTGTTGTCATAGTCACTATAATCCCACTTTCTAGCTTATCCAAAATCATGCCGTTATATTTTGTATATACTAAAAATGTATCAGAAGGCTGAGTCGTTATAGGATTTCTTATTAATCCTATATCAAAAGATAGCAACCCAGGAGAAAAATTACTACTAGGGAAGCCTTGATTTACTTGTATAGAAAACTCAGTATTGACACATACAGTATTTGAGTCATAACCAATAAAATTTTGACAAGCTGAAGTAAGATCGCTGACTATGATTTGTGAGGGAAAATTAATTAAAATTGTCCCACCTGATGGGATTGTATTTTTGGTTTGGATTGCAAAAGTATAAGTCGTAATATCTCCTGTGATGTAAGATTTAGGGGTTATTGTTACGCTTGTTAAAACATCTGAAGTCGCTGATATGCTTGCACTGCTGTCTCTGTCTATTTTATAAGAAAAAGTATTATCTGTATATGTTTCTATTAGAAAATTATCAGAAGTAGTAGGCAGCATCGGGTTTATAATGTTTTCTGCTTGAAATTTTATAAGGCCTGAGGTATAGCCATTAGGAAACCCATTAGTAACCAATAAATATTGATTATTGGTAACTGAGCACTGGGCATTTTGTGATAAAACACTATTTGCATCTACAGATTTGCAGTTTTTTGCATCATAATTTGTAAACGAAACCTGGCTTGGGGCTGTAATATTAATGGTACCTCCAGCAGGTATAGGATCTCCACAATAAAATTCAAAAGTATACGAAGTGTCTGCATTAATTGTGGTTACTTCATTAGTTATTTTTACACTAGATAATCCTCCAACTACTGCAGTAACGCTATAAGCAGCAGAATTATCTGATAAGCAAATACTTCCTGAGCTATTATAGATTTTCATAGTAATATACCCAGATGGTTTAGTAGATGCTGGATTCTGCACATTTGTTACGCTAAAAGTAATCGATGACTGCTCTGCTAAATAGTTTGAAAACCCACTAGAAATAGATATTAAGTTTGACGAAACTGTATATGCCAATGTATACTGCAGCCCAAAAATTCCTTTTACGCTGGTAGTTATTGAAGAATTTACAATAAAATCAGACGGAAATGTAACATCCATAGATGCCCCAGCAGGGATCGGGGTTTTGCAGGCTAAATTAAATTGATAAGAAGTCTGTGCATTAATAGAAAGTGAGCCCATTGATAAAGAAGTCGCAGATAAAGTGTTAGGGGTGCTCACTGATACAGATAAACTCGAAGAGGTCTCTATATATCCACCATTATAGCCTGTTTGTATTAAAAACCCAGACACAGCCGCTGTGCTTGGAGGATTTCTAATAGAAGAAATAGTAAAGCTGATACTGCCACTAGTAGATTGAGTTAAGGAAGCCTGAATTATGCCTGATGTGCATGTACATGTAATAGAACTCTGCATATCTAAATAATTTATTACTTGAAACTCCTGTACATACTTCATTTCCATCACAATAATAAAGTGACGGAGCTGTACTTCCCATATTTTGGCTTCAGGATGGAAAAGTTATATAAATGAGCCCACCTGAAGGAATATTATAAGAAGTTTGCATATTAATTGTCCATGTAGAATAGTCGCCTACTATTTGAGTTCCTGGCAATAATTGAGCACTTTGTAAAGAAGCTGCGTTAAAAGATAAGGAAATTGAGCCTTGGTCTAAGACACTGCCAGAGCTAGAAAGTGTATTTATTGTAAAAGTTCCTGATGTAGTTGTCATAGGATTACTGATATTACTTATATCAATATTCACATTCGTAGAAGTTGGCGGAAAACAATTGGAGATAGTCAATAAATTATTACTAAAACTGCAAGAATAAGTGCATGATGACTGTAAAGTTTGAACAGAACATGTAGCTGAACCTTGGGTGAGGCTTGTATAAATTGTAGGAAAAGTTATGCTGAATTTACTTGAAGAACTTAAAGATGAGGAATATTTAAAGCTAAAATGGTAAGTTGTCGTAGCTTGAACTTGATAATTGTCTACTGTGAGTTTTAGTTGTGTTAAATCAGCAGCAAAGACAAATGGGATAATAAAAATTAAAAAGACCATTTGAATTTATATATTTCGACATATTTCATATAGATGGGGAATGGGAGCTGAAGAAGACATGAAGAATTTGACAGGAAAACACTGAAAATTGAAGGCTTTGTCCATGTCTGAAGCCCTAAAAATGCCGATTTTTTTAGAAAATGAGTAAACTTGAATGATGAAATAATAACGTTTTCAAAGGAAAAAGGATCTTATATTCCTTTATATGGAAATATCAGTAAGCATTTTAAACTGGTATTTGAGGATCTTTTGACGCTGGAAATGACAATTGAGTGCTTTAATAACAAAGGAAAATTAAAAAATTGGAAATTAAAATTCAATAATCAAGCTGAATTTTTGCAGTGAAGTGAAATTTGTCAAAAAATCACAAGGCCAAAATGAGACGACAGAACATTAACCAAAGCTTGTAAATGCTGTGGGAAGAAATTTACTGCATTTTTAAGGCAGCATCACTGTAGAAAATGTGGAGCCGCAGTTTGTAAGTGGCATTCCACAACAAGAATGAGCTTGCCAGAATTAGGGTATTTTAAAAAAGTTAGAATTTGTCAAAATTGTGCTGATGTTTTTAAATTAAAATAGATTTACAAATTTTCATTAAATACATTGTCTCTAATGTATTCTCCAAATTGCTTATTTTGGGATTCTTCTTCTGTATCTGATAATAAAAAATTTGTATCGAAACCTATTTTCGTGCCGGATTGCCGCTTTGAGTAAGAATTAAGCCAAGAATCATGCAAAGCTTGACTTACAGAAATTCTGCATCCAGGGTCGATTTGCATAAGATTTTTAATCAGTCCTTTTGAACCTTTGCTTAAATTTTTCGGTATTGTGAAAACTCCCATAACGATTTTTCTATAAACTTCTTTTTGGTTTTTTCCTCTGAAAGGTTCTTCTCCAGTAAGCATTACGTACAAGCAAACTCCCATTGCTCAAATATCAGCAGCCAAAGGGTCATATGTTTTTTTTAATACAATTTCTGGAGCCATGTAATAAGGTGTCCCACAATTCACGCTGAATTTTTTTCGCCTTAATGTATGTGTCGCAAACCCAAAATCAATCAGTTTTATTTGTTTGTGAGAATCTATCAGAATATTCCCAAGCTTTATATCCCTATGTGCAATTTTCAGCATGTGGCAATAAGAGATTGCTGACAAAATTTGTTTAAAAATATCTGTTGCGTCATACTCTTCTAATTTTCGCCGTTGTTTTACGTAATCTTCGAGCGAGCAGCCATTAAAATATTCCAAAATTAAATGTGCGCCTAATGGTGTTTCTCTGATTTCATAAAGTTTAATAATTTTAGGATGATCCAAAAATTTCAGTATTTTTATCTCAGTTTTTAAATTTTTTTTGCTTTGTGTTGAGCTTATCTTGGTTTTATCGTAACTTTTTATCGCAAATTGTTCTGATGACGTTTTATTAATAGCCAATCTAACGATAGCATAAGAGCCTTTCCCAAGAATTCTGGTAATAATAAAATCTTCTAAGCCACTTAGTTTGAAGCATTCCGATGGACGATTTGATATAGGATTTGTATCGATTTTTGTCTTGGTAGGCTGCATTGAGAGGTTTCGCTTGCCGGATATTAATGGGAACGAAGGGGTTTGAGTAATTTTGGAAAGCTGTGGGAGTAGCAAAGCTTTATTGACTGGAGAGTGGATGAGTTGAGGAGTTACAGTTCTAGGCTGTCTTATTTGAGAGCTGTATCTTTCATAAGAAATCATTAATGTATTTTGAATATATTTTTAGAATAATAGTAAAAAATTAATTATTCTCAAAAATCGTGAAAATTTAAACAAACCTAAAGCTTTAAATAAGGTAATAAATATGCTTACAAGACTAGGCTTGAGGCCACTTTTAAGATTTATGTCTGGTGGGTCTCACCATGCAGAGCCAGCAGCCACTCACGACCACCACCATGCCGCTGAACATCATGACGAGCACGGTCACCACGTCCACCATTCTAATGTAAAAATCCCAGAAGGCTCCTGGCATCGAGACACTGATGACGAAGACCAATACTATTTCTACAATAAATACGGGCCTTTCCACTCCTACAACTTGCTTAATCAGTTCAGACCTCTCGATAGGCATAATATTCCTGAAGAAGACCCTTATAGAAACACCATACAAGGTTATGTAAACATGGCTGACACTTCCATTAATAGAGTTAACAGCCAAAGAGGAATTTTAGAGTTTATTGGGCTTTTATCATTTTTAATGCTGGCAATTGGGATGACCCAAGTTAGAAGCTTATATGATGGTGAAAATATAGGACCTCAAATTGGAGGAGCTTTGGTTACAGCTCAAGAAATTGAAGATTTCATTGGAGAATTGAAGAAAAGGAAAGAAAATAACTAATATTTATCTTCAGAAATTAAAGCGTCCATACACCATTTGCCTTGAATTATTGTGAAGCCGTCTGATAGTTTTCCATATCCAGACTTGGAGTCGTTTTTGAAGGAGCCTATATAGACTTCTTCGCTTGTGAAGGAAATTTCTTTGCCGCGGCCATGCTTTTTGTCGTTTTTAAATTTGCCTTCGTAGTATCCTTTACCTTGGCAAACTAATTTCCCTTTGCCATTTTTTTCATCAAGTTTCCAGTCACCTTCATAATAATTTCCATTAGAATACTTATAAATCCCATACCCATGCTTTAGGCCATCAGCAAAATCTCCTTCATAAGTATCGCCATTTGAATATACTTCTAGTCCTCTACCATTCAATTTTCCATTATAAAAAGTTCCAGAGCTAAAGTCTCCCAAAGAATATAGTAGCATTCCTTCCCCATTAGGGTAATTATCAACTCAGCTTCCTTCATATATGTTGCCATTTGCATAAAGTTGTGTGCCTTTACCATTTTTTCAATTGTTTCTAAAAGATCCTGAATACGTATTGCCACTAGAATCTCTATTTTTTCCTTCTATTAAATAATTATTTTCAAATGTAGCTTCATAATAGGTATCAGTTTCAAAAATATAATAAGCACCTTTGCCATTAAAATTATTATTTTCCCACTGTCCTATATACCAATCTCCATTTGAAAATTTATGACAAACATATCCTTCATATGGAAATTCATTCGGCATACAAAGTTTTTCAATCTTATTGCTAATATCCTTAAAATATTCATTGTTTCATATATTATTCTTTATATCTGAAAAATTATTCAAGAAATCCAAAGATAAAATTTCAAATTCGTGCAAAAAATCTAGTGATGTTTTGTTTATAGAAACAAGAATGCAATCAAGTGGCCTTTTTGATCCTTCTAGAGAAATTTTTTTAGTAGAATTGATTTTTTCAATTAAACCTTTCAGCTTCCCAACAAGTTCAGAAAAGGAATTTTCTGCAGCTTTTCTATTCATTTCAATTTCAGCAACTTTTTTATCATAATAATCATTGTATTTTGCTTCTAATGAATGCAAAGTCTCTATTGCCTTGACGAGAGGAGTCACAAATTTCTGATGGTCTGCTTCATTAAGGTTTATTTCAAAGGAAATGCTACCCTTTTTTGGGCTCTTAAAATTGGATAACTCAGTTCTGGTTTCTTCTAATTTTAAATAAGGGAGTTTAGCTACACCTGGCTCCATATCTTAAAATTAAAAATCTACAATTTTTAATAACCGATTAGACTTCATGGAGCAATTTATCTTTTTGATATTAATTTTATAGTCTTTTTTAAATATTTATTCATTGTATTCAATAATTGACTTAACGGCTTAATAATAATTAAGGCCTATATATAAATATGTACTTATTTTTGAGAATCGGAGATTTTATTCGGCTCTATTCTTTTTATATCTTGATATATCAAATGAAGAAAAACCAAAGCTGTGTAGGTGTCTCATTGAAAACTCAATACCTTTATTTAATTTCTTTTTTACTACGATACACAAGTCTATTTTTATTGCAAGATTTGAGAATTTTTAATTCAATCATGAAGATTTTATTTATTTCCCTCACAATTTATATTATTTACTTGATAACACATTCAAAAAAAATAAGCAAAAGTTATGATAAATCAGATGACATCGGTAATATTTATATTTATTTGGGTTCAAGCATATTTATTTCATATTTGTTTTATATAGAAGACGTGCTATGATTAGCGTCTTTTATTTTAGAGTCAATATCATTTATTCCACAGTTAATAATGATTATAAGGCTTAAAGAAGTCGAAGTGACGTCAAACTATGCGCTTTATTTAGGATTTTACCGTCTATTTTACCTTATTCACTGGATTCTTAAATGCTCTTCAGATTTTTGTTATTTATCTCTTCCTTACTTAGCAGTGATTCAGATTATTATTTATTTGATTTTTGCTTACAATTGCTACAAAACCAAGCACCATAAAAGCTATTATGTAACGTTGCCGTATTAGATAGCCAAATCTTAAATTAAACAAAAAACAGTTTCACAAATAAATAAAACCTCAATAATTTATATAAGAATTTAATTTAAATTACGTCAGAAAGAAAATTCAATTTAAATAAAAGTACACAGTATCTTAAATAAAGCCTACTCATAATTTTTTTTAATTTGCTTGATAATCCCCTCCATTTCATATAAAGCAATCTTAATCAGTATTTATAATCATTATCATGGCTGAAGTCAAACTTAAGCTCCAATCTCAAGAAGGCCAAACCTTCGAAGTAGAAGAAAGTGTCGCCTGCAAGTCTCAGCTCATCAAAAACATGGTCGAAGACTCAGGCACTGATGAAGAAATACCACTACCAAACGTAAAAGCTGCGATCCTTGAAAAAGTGATCGAATACGCCAGACACTATAAGGATTCTGTTCCCCCAGAAATCGAAAAACCTCTCAAATCTGCTGTTATGCAAGAAGTCGTGCCAGCTTGGGACGCTGCCTTTGTTGAGCTTGAGCATGAGATTCTCTTTGAACTTATTTTAGCCGCAAATTATTTGGACATAAAGTCTTTACTAGACCTGTGCTGTGCTAAAATTGCGTCCATGCTGAAAGGAAAAACACCAGAAGAGATAAGAAGAACGTTTAATATTGAAAACGACTTCACCCCTGAAGAGGAAGCACAAGTGAGAGAAGAAAATAAATGGGCTGAGATGGAATAAGTCGAATAAATATAATATCAGGAGACGCTGTTTCCAATATTACTTAAATATTTTTAAAAATTAAGAGGAATATAAGCTTGAGTTTTTATATAATCTTTTTTGATATCCCCAAAAATTCTGTTTGATTACTTTTTAACTAAAATCATTAAATGGCTGAAACTAAGCTTAAGCTGAAGAGCAAAGAAGACCAGATTTTTGAAGTGGAAGTAGGAACAGCTCTCCAATCACAACTCATCAAAAGTGTCGTGGAAGACTCTGGGACTGAAGAAGAAATCCCACTTCCTAACGTCAGAGGGCCAATCTTAGAAAAAGTCATTGAATATCTTTGCCACTACAAAGATTCTCCAGCTCTAGAAATTGAAAAACCACTAAAAGCTGACGCTATTGACGAGGCTTTACCACCTTGGGACGCTGAATTCATAAAGCTACGACCTGAAATTGTTTTAGAACTTCTCTCAGCTTCCAACTACTTAGACATTAAGCCATTAATTGACCTATGCGGAGCAAAAATAGCTTCTATGATTGATGGGAAGACTCCAGATGAGATCAGAAGTATCTTTGGCCTTGAAAACGATTTAACACCAGAGGAGCAAGAAAAATTCCAGCAAGAAGTTAAATGCTTGGAGATTGAAGACCCAGTCGTTTAGGTTAATAATAAATTTATGAAAATTTGTAGAAAGTGATAAGAACAACACATTAGGAGAATTAGAAAATATAGCTGGATAAATTCTGAAGTAAGTATGCATGAAAAGATGGGTTTTATTGAATTATTTTGATGAGAAAATTAAGATAGGACTTTGTAACTTAAGGATTACTAACTGTTTTGGTTGAATAAATTAAGTAGAAATTTTGGAATTAAACAGTTAAGAGAGATAGAAACAATAAAAATTTATCAAAAATTTAATAATTTGATTTACACTCCCCTCAACCTTGATCAAAAAATGCAATTGAAAATTTACTATCTAACGGTTTTCATATAGTAAAGCGCGAAGCTATCCCTCCTAGAAATAAGGCAATGATATATTTTTGATAAAAAATAATTATAATTCTATGAGATAAAGCTTCCAAAGTAATTTTATAAGATCTTAAAAATCTAAAGCTCTTTGACTTTAAAAGCTTAAATGAGAAAGATTAAGAATTTGCATAACCAAATAAAATAAATTTAATCGAATCTCACCTATATTAAAATAGATTTAAAGTATATATTAAAATTAGCTTATCTTCCCCTTCTTGTTCAAGCTAATTAATTTACTACCCAATAAATTATAAAGAATTTCAGGCTCACGAAGAGGCTAATTTTCCAAAAATTAATATTTTTCTTGCTCAAAAACGGAGAAGGGCTATAAGTTTATACTTATTATTTAATACTAAATTGCACATTTATATTAATATCTGACTCTTTAAACTTTTATTGTTGTCCCTAATAATTATTTTATTAAAATGTGTAATAATTCTTTATTTATCATTTTAAAAACTGTTTTATTTATATTTCCAATTTTACATCAAATTACTTATTATTCATTTTTATTGCATTTTTGCAATACTTATTACTTTAATCAGTTATGATGGATCCAGTTCTTATCTCAGTCCGAAGCCAACAAAACCCTTCAACAATATCTAAGCGAAGCTTATTGTCATCTTCTATAGATTCTGCCCAAGAAGAAGCATATAAATCAACATTGAAAAATTTAGAAGAAAAGATCAGATCTGCAGTTCACAATGAAAAAGAGCTCCAAATTCTATCAGCAAAAGAAAAAGAAAGAGAAATGCAACTAAAATCAGAGTTAAAACTTAAAAATAAGTCAAATGCTTTAGAATTGGAACGACAAATCAATGAAAAGAAAAACCGTCTACTTAAAGAAAAGGAGGAATTTAAAATTCCTGGGATTTCAGAGGATTTTCATGGATATCCAAACATTCCAGAAACTCCTAAGCAGTTAAGAAGAGAAAGAGAACTTGCCATAAAGCGAGGAGTCAAAAAAGATCTGACATTACAAATTCAAAGCAAAACCAAAGAACTTGAGCAACAAAAAGCAAGAGAAAAAGAGCTTGACTTGGACTTTTTGTCCAGAGCAAAACAGTCATTGGATATTGAGAAAGAATTAAAAAAAGATAAAAGATTACGAGAAAAAGAATTATTAACTTCCTATTGGAATCAAGAAATTAGAGCAAAAGAGCTCAAGAAAAATTTCGAACGAGCCGCCAGAGGCCAAACTATTAAAAATAATGATATAATCATTGAAGGTAAAGAAAATGAAGAAATTGAAATTGAGCATAAAAGCAACGATATAGAAGAATCACCAAAGGTGGAAAGCCCTGCAATTCCAAAGCAAAAAGATGAGGAAAAAATCGAGATTGATGATATTTATAGGTCCCTTTATATCAAAAAGCTAGAAAATTTGTTAGAAAAGAAAGCAAGCGACACTAAATCAATAGTTTCCACTTACTCAAAATTTGAAAAAAGGCAGAAGTTGCTTAATAAAGCAATGCAAATTAAAGCAAAAATTGATCAGCAAACTCAAAGAAATTATCAGGAAAAAATTAAAAGCATGATTAATCAAGCGAAGAGGCATCGAAATAGATTCAGCAATTCTGTATCTCCTGCATTTTCACCTATACCTAGATATGCTTCGTTAGGGTAAAATTAAATAATCGACAATTAAATATAAATAATGGCACTATCAGCCAGAGCAATTGAAGATTTTAAACAAACACTTATGAGCGAGCCTAGAAGTCGGGCACATATGAATAAATTGAGATTTTACGTAAAATCTATAGAAATTTTGAAACCCCTACCACTAATTCAAAAAATTCAAGTAATTTTTAATCAGATGTGCAAATGTATGGAATTAGCTGAACACAAAAAAGGCAGCCAAATTATTTCTATTAGAGACAAAGTCTGAGATTTTTTTATGGTTTTGACTGGAAAAGTTGCCATAAGCAGCCCAGGATTACCACAGTTAATAATAGAGCCTATGAATATTTTTGGAAAAACAAACCCTTTAGCTGAAGAAATTCATGGGCGAATCAATGCAGTTGCAACAGAAAATTCTTTTATTATAAAAATCCCAATTGAAAAATACATGAAAATTATGAGCGAATTTATTAGCTTCTTAGAAAAAAAGAAGTCTATCGAATTTATTGAAAAATCAATACCAGGAGGGAAATTAATCAGTGAATCAGGCAAACAGAGAATTTTGAACCTTTTTACTGATGTTGAATTTAAAAGTGGAGAAGTTATTTTAAAAGAGGGCGAAATTCCAGGGTATTGCTTTATCATAAGGGAAGGAGAGTGCAAACAGGTAAATTTAAGTGGGTCTAAAAAGCATCCATGAGGGTTTATGTCGCGAACTATGAGCTGTTTTAATTATGATTTAGCTGTAGCTGGGGAATGAGTAGGAGAATCTTCACTACTTTTCAATAAGCCTTTGGAGTTTTCTGTAATTGCTTCGACTTATGTAAAAGCAATGAAAATCACATCACACGCACTGATTCATGGATTTCCAAAAATGACTATAAGCTTATTGAAAGAAAGTGTCGGCAATAAAGTCGACTGATGGACACATAGGAGAGAATCAATAATGTCAACTGTAAATAATGGACCCCTCAATGATGGAAAAAAAGATATTGATGAAACTTTCATGAACACTGAAAGAGGGTATCCAAAAGCGAGCAAAGTTGCTATTTCTAGCTTGAGGAGGCTTGACTTAGCAAAAACTGATTATAGACCTGAGCTAATGAATTCTAGACCGAAAATAAGAAACCTAACACCAGTTTTGTATAGAAAAAATGAAGAAGTAAACGAAGGATGAAGGATGTGGAGCCCACCTAAGGCAAGGTCTTTTAAATATATAGAAAAGCCAAAGCCTGAAAAGAAAGCCAAAACTATATTGTGTTCTGGAGCTGCAGTAAGTAGTAATTTACTCCCTACATATACTCCACCAAAAACTAGAAAAGGATCATTAATAGACAGAGAAAGATCAAGCTCTATCAGTATAGAGAACCGGGCATATAGTCCTTATTTTCCTAGTAGAGTTAAAAAAATACCATCATTTTTATTGAAGAAAATTGATATGAAAAATGATTAATTCGATACACAAGCTATTTATGTTGAATATTTAATGTAAAATTAACACTAAAAATAGCTTCGAAACAGATCTATAAAGAAAGAACTATTAATTTTAGCCATTTTCATTTTTTAGATATTTTAAATTTCTCCACAAAACCCACTTATCCTAACTTAGCCATATTTATATTGTTCATAAAAATTAGCGAATTATATAATGACATCTGATCCAAACTCCATAAACATTCAAGCTTGCGTTATCTCAAGCACAGAAGAATGGGATGCCTATAATTGGAAGCCTTTTATAGTGTCTTCCCTTGTAACCCTTATGGAACTGAAATCTTTTTTACTCAATAGCCTAAGCATTTCTGAGGATTGTGACCTAAAAGTGCTTACTGAATTTCAGCCGGGATCTTATTGTTTTCATTCCTTATCTGATAATCAATACCTTACATTAGAAAAAGCTGGTATCCAGAATAACACAAAACTGTGCCTAGAAATAAAAAAATGTGAAAATTATGCTGCGTTATGCTTGAATGAGTATTATAATGAAGCTCCTATAGAAACTTTTATTGATATTTTAAACCAAAGTCAATCAGATTCCACAGAAATTGTATCTAGCTCGACTGAAGCTTATCCAGACCAAGAAGATTTTTATATAACAAGATCAATGTATGAGCAGCAAAATTTTATAAATACACAAGAGGAATGCTTGAATAGGCCAGAGCTCAGCATTGTGATAGAAAAAATCAATAACGCACTGAAAGACAAAAATAAAATAAAATTGCAAATAAAAACCTTATCAAGTTTAAAGAAAAGCATAAACCGAATTAGTGAAGAGTTAAATGAATTAAAAAAAGTGTGATAATAATTAAATTACTGGTCTGAAAGCTTTTTGAACGATTTTATAGCTTTTTGTTGGAATTCTTTTGTGGACATTGGGAGATTCGGGATGTCATCTTCTATCAATCTTTCGATATCAATTTCATTGACATTAAGTTTCTGTTTAGAATTAGTAGACTCAGCCGGCTTTTCTATTGTAATGCTTCTCCAGTACATCATAGAGTTAACTGACTCTTCTAGCGCAAACATAACTTTAGTGACAGTATCTTCATCTAAATCTGGAAGATCTATTTCATGATTAATGCCTAAATTTGCCAGTTCATTAGTCATCATTTTAAACCCATCTGGCAAAATAGTAATCTTTTCTCTTAATCCTCTTAGTTTTCCTGTTATGATTTCTTTTTCTTTTTTCATTTTTTTCAAATTTTCTTTGTGGTTTTCAATAACTTCAATTTTGTTTTCTTCACCACTGCTTAGAGTAATTTCATTGACTTTTTCTTTATTTTTAGTAACTTCTTCGTTTATTTTAAAAACTTCTTCAGAAATCATATATAAATAATGGCTTAATCTTGAGTCTTCATTTACACTGCTTGTAAATAGATCAACTAAATCCTTTAGACTAGTAAGCTTACTTTGCCTCTTCATTTCTTCCAATGCAGAAGTTAATTCATGTATATGCGATCTTATTTTTTCTCTTTCAGCAGTCATCTTCTCGCATTTTGATGCCCATTTTTGAGACTGGCTTTTATAAATTGCATGCATTTCTGAAGCATCCGCTATAGGCTGCGCAAATTTCACAGTAAAGCCTTGTCTGAATTTTGTTCCTTCAAATTTGTCTTCTATTAAATTAGTTTTCAATAAGCTTACACTTTGGGCTAAAATATCTCTATTACTTTCAAATCTGCTATGAGTGCTCATGATGTTCTCATTATATTTTTCAACTGTTTTCTGCATTTCAGCTGATTCTCTATTAGTCTCTATAATTTGTGATCTAGCCCTTTCCAATTCTCTTTTTGCACTTATGTTTCCAGTGGCAAAGCTATAAGAAGCTCTTCTCATGTTATTAATCTCAATCACAAGCTTTTTAGCTTGTCCTCTGACTTCTCCAAGCTGCTTATTCGCTGCATCGAGTCTGACTTCTAGCGCTTTTACTTTATCTTGTGCTCTAGAAGTATTAGACTTGGGATTTCTGCTTTTTTTAACATTTGCTATATTTTGCTTGATTTCTTTTAAATCTTTGTCAAGCAACAATGATAATCTTCGTTCATGTTCCAGGTAACGGGTGAAATTGTTGATCTCGTTTTCTAGTCTTATTGTTTCTCTTCCAAAGGTAAAAACTCCTGATTTCTTTGAAACGTTTGATGGAGAGGTTCGTGCAGACATAGGTCAGTTTTATTATGAAATGGCTATAGAATTTTTATTAGTTTTATGAAATATAAGGGATTAAAAAATCTTTTGTCTTGAGCTTATGAGATTCTTCTAAATTTACGTGTACACTAAAGCTTTCAATAGTCTTGAACTGGATCATGCATAGGCTGCAATAAGAAGAAATCTCCATATATTTAGCTTTACTTGCATACTCTTCAGCAAGAAGATATAGCTTTTCCATATCATTATTTCATAATTCTGGATTTCAATCAACTTTATATAAAGTTGGAAAAAGAACAGCGACTGGAGATCTATCAGTAAAAATATAATGATTTCTTTCAACCCATCCTATTGTATGCCCACTCGCGCAGGCAACCCATCTTTCTGGCTCATATTTGTGGCAGATTTCGTTAACAAAATCATCATCATTTACAGTATCAACTTCATTTAGCCCCGAGTATCCAGTAACTATGAATAAATTTTCTTTATTATATTGTTTTACAGACTGATATGAGCAGATTGTGCTATTGCATTTAGCACATACAAATTCAGCCTGCTTCAATGCTATGATTTTCCCATTTTTCTCGATTTCAGCTATTAATAATTCTTTTTTATAATGAATTTCTGATAAATCATTTAAAAATAACTCCTCAGAATTCGGCTGTCAATATCTAGGATCTTCATCAATAGGTAGAGGCTTAATGGCTGGTAAATACCCATTATAAGAGTTATCAATTTCAAAATCTTCAAACTTGTGAGGATTTTCAATAGCTTTATTCCAATTTATCAGTTTTTTCCAGTTAGGAAGCTCCCTTTCTATTCTAATTCTGTCTGTTTTTAATAGTTTTTTGATATTATTTCTGATGTTATTTGATAGCTCAGAGTGCTTTATATATTTATCATCAAAAATCAGGATACTTATTTCTTTTCTAATTTCATTGATAATTTCTACATCATATCCAGTAAATTCAAAATCAAATAATATTTTATTTACGCTGTTATGGACTCGAAAAGAGTCATATCTTGTATTTTTACCATCTGCGAAAAATTCAGCATTCGGAGAAAAAATCAAGGTCAAAATTTGAGGCAAGTTTGGGTATTCCGGCATTATTGTCGAATTCCTTGCAATAGTAAAATTTTTTTTCTCTACATATTCGCAGCAAACTGCCATTGTTCTATTTGCTCGTTTCTCATCTTTGCATATACAGACAGCATTTATTGAGTCTTCTTCTATTTTTATTGAATATCTTGTCATCACATCAAAAAATCTCAACTTATAAGGATATTCTGGCCTCTCTAAAAACGCGACTTCAGTAGCTTTTATGCAATCTTTATATCTGTTTTCATTGAGCTTTATAATATTTTCTCTTTTATATGACGCTGCAAAGTTTCTTTTGCTAATCCTTAATGCTTCTTGCATTTTAGAATCAGCATATCTGGATGGATATGCTTCCCAAAGCTCCTCAGTTTCAGGATTTCTAACAGTGTCCATAGAAACTAGCCATGCTAAATTATTGTATCTTTGATAATAGCTACCAAGCCATAAAACATATTTAAGGGTACGATCTCTTACATTTTTTTTATATGTAATTACGGCGCTTGAATGGCTCATAAGAATCCTCTCAGGAGCCTCACTGTTTCTTTGTATTAAATTTTCTATTTCAATTTGGCTAATGAAATCTGGAATATCAGGGATCATAATAGAGGTTTCACAATTTTTCCCAATTTTTTGGCACAGTTTTTCTCTTGTGAAGGCTTCATCAATTTCATATTTGGAAAGCAAATATTTTCCACTATAAGCAGCAGCTATACATAGTTTTATACGGAAAACTTCTTCACTGTTAGGGCTTCTCTTTTCTACACAATTTTGGTCATATTGAAAATGCCGCTTATCTATTTTTTTTTCTTCAAATCTTTTTTCTAGCTCTTTATAATTATTTAAATTTTCACGGAGCGCGTTTGGGTCCAACCAATAATTTCTGCAAAAATCTTTTTCGTCACGAGATACTGGAGGTTTTCTTAAATTTCGGCCATTTCTAAACATAATTTTTTCGACTTCGTTGCCAAATTCTCTGTACCATATATCGTAAGCATTTAAGTAGCTTATTAAATCACTGTTACAACCATTGTCAAAATTATATCTTGCTTGATAGGTTTCAGGATGTTTTTTTGAAAATTTAGAAGGCAAGTTAGCAAGATGCTGCAATGGTGGCCTTTCTAATGATAAAATTGCACCAATTACCATGGAGTCTCTAAAACAGCCAAAAATCAGCCCAAACATGCACAAACGTGTAACCCTGATATCATAAGGCATATCTGCATATAATTTTCCTAATGGGGTGATATTTTTTTTGGAATCTAGCCCTCCCATTTCTTGTAAATATTTTTCAGTTTTTGTAATTTCTGCTTCATCAGGAGGCTGTAGGGCTTTTCCAAGGATATCTCTTGGGTTTCCAAAATTTAATTGTTTTAATTTTAAAACTAATTTGTCAAGAGAGCATCTTTGTATTTCAGGCTTTGCATAGTCATAAAGCTTAAAGTTGAAAAATCCTTCAGGCATTAATCGAAAAACGACACCATCAGCAACTCTGCCAACTCTTCCAGCTCGTTGCTTCATAACAGATTTTGCTGCCCAAACAAGTTCTAAGTTGTCGGCCATTGTATTTGAATTGAAAGCATTTTGCCTTAAATATCCAAAATCAATTATAAATCGTACATCAATAAGTGTCACTGAGCTTTCGGCTATATTTGTTGATAAAATTATTCTTCTTTTATCAGAAGAAGGAAGCTCTAGCACTTTTTCATGTTGTTCTTCAGGAATTGAACTATGAAGTATGCAGATATCTAGCTCATAGAAAATATCTTCGCAGATGTCTTCAAGTTTATCGTACATATAATTAATTTCTTGAATTCCTGGAAGAAAAACTAAAAATGTGCTAAGTCTTTCTTCTGGCTTAAATTTTATTAAGTGCTGATATTTTATTGTATATGCTGCAATGTCAAAAATAATATTATCAACTTCTTCAACCTTTGTATCTGAGTCTTCAATAAATAAAGTATTTATGTAATTTCTATCATATTTTCCTTCAGCTCTGAAGTTATTTTTATCAATAGCATCTATAAGCTCATCTATATAAATTAGATCTACTTTAAATAGACGAGAGTCAGTTGACAAGGAATCAATTTTATCAGCGCGATCTTGTTCAAATCTGTTTTCTATACGAGCGATATTTGATTTATAGCTGCTTGCAGGTGTAGGATTATTAACCCAACTATTATTTCATACATCTTCAGGACTTGTTCAGCTATTTTCATGCTGATTTGATAATTTTTCAACCTTTTCTTCTTCTCATTCACTATCAGTCGAAAAATCAGTATTCTCTAGTTTGCTAAGCTCGGTTGGCGCATAATAATTTCCAATAATTTTCTCCATTGTGGCTGACATCAAAATTAGCTTAAATTTTGATTTTTTTGCTAGCAAGTATTTAAAAATAACCAGCAAAAAGTCTGTTTCTATAGATCTTTCATGCACTTCATCCATGACTACAAAGTCTCATGGTATTTTGTGCTCTTTAATTGTTTCACACCCGCAAAGTTCTTGGACTAGCATTCCTGTTGTCATGTATATAATCCTTGAATTTTCATTATATTTTTTACTACCTTTTATATGATATCCAACTTTATCGCCTATTTCTGTATGCATTTCTTCAGCAACGCGCGTAGCAATTTGTATCGTAGGAAGTCTCCTTGGCTGAGAAATTACAATTTTGCTATCTGGCCATCTTTCAAGGATATACTTAGGAACTTGTGTTGTTTTACCGCTTCCAGTTGCACCTTCAATTATTCCAACATTAAATTGCATGAGGTGCTTTAGGATTTTTTCTTTATGTCTATATATTGGAAGGTCCTCTGGCTCGGGGATTCCTTCACTTAAAATCTCATATTTCATCTTTTTTTGGTATCTTGGCTGATCAATTCACTCTGAGTTTCTTCTCGGAGGTCCGCCTCTCCCTCTGCCAAATCCCCCACGAGAACCTCTTCGCTGATATCTATTAGGCTGATTTCAATATGATCTATCCATATTTTTGTTATTTGTTATGCTCTACTAGATATCTTAGTAAAGATAGTCACAAATTAATAAATTCGGGAATTAATAAAAATCTAAAACTATAAGCAATAAATATCTGTGGAAATATAAATGGATTCTCGAGATCATAACGACTTCAACGAAGAAAAAAAAACTGAGCACTGAAACAAATACCAAATTCTCGAACAAATAGCAGTAGGCAGCTTTGGAGTAGTTTTCAAAGCAATAAATACAGAAACTAGAGAATTAGTCGCTATTAAAAAAATTCAACAGGATCCAAGATACAAAACTAAAGAGCTTAAAATTCTACAAAGATTGCATCATCCTAACATAATAACCTTAAAAAGCTCTTTTTATAGCAAAGAAGAAGAGGAATACCTTAATTTAGTGATGGATTATTACCCAGAAACTATTGCAACACCTATAGTAAATTCTTCATCAAATGGGAAAATCCCTGAAATTCTTGTGAAGCTTTATACTTATCAGTTACTCCGAGCTTTAGCCCATACGCACGCTCAAAGAATTTGCCATCGGGATGTCAAGCCTTTAAATTTACTACTAGACCCTAAAAGCCACATAGTCAGTCTATGTGATTTTGGGAGCGCAAAAAGGCTTAAACCAAATGAGTCAAATGTTTCTTATATTTGTTCAAGATATTATAGAGCTCCTGAGCTGATTTTTGGATCGACTAGTTATACTGAAAAAGTTGATATCTGAAGCGTTGGGTGCATAGCTGCAGAACTTCTGCTTGGACATCCAATTTTTGCAGGGGAAAGCAGAATAGCACAACTGATTGAAATTGTAAAAGTGCTAGGAACCCCTTCAAGAGAACAAATACATGAGCTTAATCCTGAGTATGGCCAGTACAGATTTCCTTATGTAAAGGTTACCCCACTTAATAAAACTCTTCAGGGATCGTCTAAAAATGCTATTGAATTTATAAGTGGAATTTTACAATATTCTCCAAGCTTGAGACCAAAGGCTTTGGAAGCACTAATTCATCCATTTTTTGACGAATTAAGGCACCAAGGGGTAAGGCTACCGAATGGAAACCCAGCTCCTGATCTTTTTAACTGGACGATTGAAGAAAGAAGTTCAGTTAATGTTGATATTATTGAGCGATTAACACCTGGATGGTATAGGAACAATTAATTATATTGTAATAATCCACATAATCATCGCTTTTCCATATTTTTTAGCATAAACAAATATTATTCTAAATGATTTTATATTCATAAATTCTCAGATTATTCTTTAATTATTACTTCTTTTCTTTATTTAATCTATAAAAGTAGGAAAATACCCAAGCTAACGAAACGTTTATTAATAATAATTATGGAGCAAACCACAGAACAAAGGAATTTCAACATGGAAGAGATAAAAATCGACCAGTGACACAAATATCAAATCGTCGACCAAATTGCTGTTGGTACTTTTGGGGTTGTTTATAAAGCCATAAATCGAGAGAATAGTGAACTTGTTGCAATTAAAAAAATTCTTCAAGACCCGAGATATCAAAGCCGTGAACTGGAAATCATGCGCCTTCTTACTCATGATAACATTATTACTTTAAGAAATGCTTTCTTAAGCAAGGAAGGAACTGATAAAGAGTACTTAAACCTTGTAATGGACTATTTCCCGGAAACCATTCTTAAACCGATTCAAATCTCATTGAAAAAAGGAAGAAAAATCCCCGAATTATTATCAAAACTGTATATGTACCAGCTGCTCAGAGCACTGGGGCACATGCACTCGCTAGGGATATGTCATCGAGATGTAAAACCGTTAAATATTTTACTTGACTCCAAAACTCATATTGTAAGCTTATGTGACCTTGGAAGCTCTAAAAGGCTTATTCGCGGTGAAGCGAATATCGCTTATATATGCTCACGATATTACCGAGCTCCTGAGCTTATTTTTGGGTCAACTAGATATTCAGAGTCTATTGACATATGGAGTGCTGGATGTATAGCTGCAGAACTTTTAATAGGAAAAATGCTATTTGTAGGGAGTACTAGAATAACCCAGCTTATCGAAATCATTAAAATTATGGGAACTCCTTCAAGAGAAGAAATTTATGAAATGAATCCGAAATATAGGGAATATAAATTTCCTTTTGTAAAAGTAGTTCCACTTTTTAGAATTCTTGAAGGGGCTTCTAAGAATGCAATAGATTTTGTATCAAGCCTATTGCAATACTCTCCTAGTGCAAGACCTAAAGCATTAGAGGCATTACTGCATCCTTGGTTTGATGAATTGAGAAATCAAAATTGTAGGCTGCCAAGTGGGAACCCAATTCCTGATATTTTTAATTGGACAAATGAAGAAAGAAATTCTGTGAGCACTGATGTTATTGAAAAATTGACCCCAGCCTGGTATCGTATTGATCCTAGTAACTAATTATTACAAATATAAATTTTCATAAAAATCTATTATTATTTCAAAAAATATGGAAATATAAGTAAGCCTTTGCTAATGAAATTGAGATATTACTTCTATGGAAAATCTTTTTAATTTTAAAAAAAGATTAAAATATTATCGTCATAATTTTCTATTGGTTTTTACACGAAACTGGCTCATCAAATTCTATTCTTGAGTCATCTGCGGAGTTCGGGATATCTTTATTATAATAGTAATCTGTAAATAATGACTGAGTAATTTCATCTTTCAGTAGTATTTTACACCGAATAAAGGACTCATTATTCACATCTCTATTAAATGAAGTATCCACATTTTTCCTAAAATTCGCGGAAGTGATCTTGGGAATATATGGAGCCTTCAATGTCCCATCATCAAGTTTTATTCAGTCAATATCACTAAACCATGGATGTTTCTTTACTTCGCTCGCTCCATGATATCCAAGCCTATTTCTTGGGCTTTTTTCTATAAGCTATATATAATTTACTTTGTTTACTAAATCAAGTACATCGCTTGATCAGCCTTTAGGAAGATCGTGCTCTTTAAGTTTGATTTCTTCTTTCATTTTTAGCGAAATTTCTCTTCTTGTGTCACCCTCGTATGGCCTTTCCCCAGTTATCAATTCATACAAAATTATTCCAAGGGAATAATAATCAGTGGCAATTGTTTGAGGCTCATAAGAAATCATTTCTGGAGAGATATAACCTACTGTACCTTCAATTTGGTTGACATTTTGGTCTAAAATATTAATGGCTGTTCCAAAGTCTGATAAATTAAGATAGCCATTACTGTCGAATAATAAGTTTTCAGGCTTTAAATCTCTATGAATGATATTCATACCATGAATATATTCTAAACTTCTTACTATGCAAGAAATTCAAAATTTTACTATTTTTTCCGACATACTCTTTTTTTGAGCCAAATGATACCTCAGATCTCCACCAAGCATAAGGTCCATGACCAAATATAAAAATTGACTATCAGAAAATGCATAATGCATGTTTACTATACCTGGATTATGGAGGTTGGCTAAAATTTTTTCCTCATTCATGACGTCATTAATGCATCTCTTAGCCAAAATTTTTGCCTTTGACATGACTTTTACTGCATATTCTGTGCTCGTATTTATATGAAGAGCTTTTCAGACTTTTCCAAATGCACCTTTACCAATTACATAATTCAATTGAAATTGACTTCTCGAGATCGTCAAAGGTCTATCACTTGACTCTTCGTTAAGGCTTCTGAAGCAATTTCCCATTTTAACTTAAATTTAATATAAATTACTCCTCAAGCCATTTAAACGATTATGTACTTTATACCATTAAAAACTGTTTAACTTTATTTAGGAAATTAAAAGGTTATGTATTTAAGATTAGGAGCCTGTTTTTCAAATTCACGAAGGATAGTGTCAAGTATTAGCATTAAAGCATCGCGAAGTCAGCAAAACATCGAATTATGCTAAGAATTTGCGAATGTTTATCCTTTCAAATTGATTAATAAAGCAATTTGGCATCTTTTCAATACTTTCCGCAATAAAGCTTAAATTCTCTATATTCACTTCAAGAGCTGCTTTAAAGCTAAATAAATTAAGTATATCTATCAATCAAATCTTAAATTTTTATCATAATTATGTCAACATATAAAAGAGTGATTTTATGGATTTTTTTAGTATAGTGCTTTTTAACTATTAAATTATTATTTTGTTTATTGAATTGATTTTTTAATTAATTTTATGTAATTAATAAGCTCTTCAGGGTTAATTTTAAATTTTATGCAATATGAATCAATTAAGATTCCATAATAGACGGCGTTATTTTAAGAGAATTTTATTAAATTTTAAAGACAATTTAAGTATTGAACGATCATAATTTACTTCTGACCTTTAATAGAAAGCGGCTCATCAATTTCTACTCTTGAGTCATCTGTTGAGTTTGGGATATCTTCGTTATAATAATAATCTGCAAAAAGTGATTGAGTAATTTCATCTTTCAGTAGCATTTTACATCGAATAAAGGACTCATTATTGACATCTTTATTATACGAAACTTCAACATTTTTTCTAAAATTCGCTGAAGTAGTTTTCGGAATATATGGAGCTTTTAATGTCCCATTTTCGAGTTTTACTCAGTCAATTTCGTTAAACCACGGATGTTTTTTAACTTCATTTGCACCATGATTTCCAAGCCTATTACTTGGGCTTTTTTGTATAAGCTATATATAATTTACTTTGTTTACTAAATCAAGCACATCGCTTGATCAGCCTTTTGGAAGATCACTTTCTTTTAGTTTGACCTCTTCTTTCATTTTTAATGAAATTTCTCTTCTTGTAGCACCCTCATATGGCCTTTCCCCAGTTATCAATTCATACAAAATTATTCCAAGGGAATAATAATCAGTGGCAATTGTTTGAGGCTCATAAGAAATCATTTCTGGAGAGATATAGCCTATTGTTCCTTCGATATAGTTAGCATTTTGGTCTAAAATACTAATGGCTGTTCCAAAATCTGATAAATGGAGATAGCCATTATTGTCGAACAACAAATTTTCAGGCTTTAAGTCTCTATGAATGATATTCATACCATGAATATATTCTAAACTTCTTACAATGCAAGAAATTCAAAATTTTACTATTTTTTCCGAAATAATCTTTTTTTGAGACAAATGAAATCTCAGATCTCCACCAAGCATTAAATCTAATACTAAATATAAAAATTGGCTATCGGAAAATGCATAATGCATGCTCACAATAGATGGATTATGAAGTGTGCTTAAAATTTTTTCCTCATTAAGCACATCATCAATACTCCTCTTAGCCAAAATTTTTGCCTTTGACATAACTTTTACAGCAAACTCTGCATTTGTTTTTATATGAAGGGCCTTCCAAACTTTTCCAAATGCCCCTTTACCAATCACATAGTTTAATTGAAATTGGCTTCTAGAGACAGTCAAAGGTCCATCATTTGGCTCTTCATGAGGGCTTCTACAACAATTTCCCATTTCGGACAAATTTTAATATGAATCACACCACTGGCCATTTTAAGCGATTATGATATTTTTGCCATTAAAAATTAATATTTTATCTTTAAGAAAAGCCTAAGGATAATAAATTTTATTTTTATGCAAATTTTGTAAAAATAAGTTCCAAAAATAAAAATTTTATATTAAATCCATGCTAGGATTTTAAGGGTTTTATATTTTTATTTACTCTATAATAATGACATTTTTATGGAGGATTTGATTTAAAAAATTGCATTTCTTATGGCCTTTCTAATTTAAGTTAATTTTATTTTTATTATATAGATTTTTGAGTTATATTCAAGTAGTTCAGAAGTTCAAACTCTTCAAATCTGTCCCTGTAGCACTTATCTAAATTATTAAGCAAAGGGAATAGTTCAATATAAAGATGTCAATAATAAGTTTCTTCATAGCTCAAGAACTCACAATTTGTATTATAATAATCCAATTCTTGATCACCCTCAGCAATGCTGCAATAAGAATTTCCATCGGTCGCGCATACACATTTCCTATGTTTTTCATTAATAAGCTCGCAATTAATATCCCAATGGCACCGAATAGGATGCTCTTGCATATGTTTTGACCAAATATTTCTAACCCCACAGTTAACTGATTCTGAGTATTTGGGGACATTTGATTTTTCGCATAGTAATTTACCTTCCATTTGTCACACTCTTTGTATTTTTAATTGCAAAATTGAGCAGCTAGTTTCTTCTGGGCATTTTTGAGAATTTACTAATATAAGATCATTAGTCCATAAAGCACAAATTCCTGTTGGCAATTCTACACATTTTCATACAGGGCATGCTAAAAGCTCAAAAAACAAATTAAAAAGTATTATACCTTTCATATTTTAACATTAAACCTTATTGGAATTTATATCAACTCTTGAAACATCAGTAGACGCTGGAATTTCACCGTTGTAATAATAGTCTGCAAATAATGATTGCGTGACTTCATCCTTTAATAGAATTTTACTCTTTGCGAGAGCTTCCATATCAACATCATTATTAAATGACAATTCAACCTGCTGGTTGAAATTTGCTCTAGTAATTTTTGGGATATAAGGAGCCTTTAATGAGAAATTAATAAGCTTTTTTCATTCAAAGTTAGAAAACCATGAATGATTTTTTATTTCAAGAGATCCAAGATACCCTAGTCTTTTTTCAGGGTCTTTTTCAAGTAATCTATTGACAAAATCAATAACACTATTAGATCAGCCTGATGGGACTTGATTTTCTTTAAGACTTATGTCTTCATTTAGTTTTTCCTCGATTTCTTTTAAGTTAGTCCCTTCATATGGCCTATTGCCTACAATAATTTCATATAAAGTGATCCCAAGGGCATAATAGTCAACCGCTTTGGTTTGGACACCATGGAAAATTGTCTCTGGAGCTATATACCCTAAAGTCCCTTCTATATATTTTGAATTTTGGTTGGTCAAAATAATGGCCGTTCCAAAATCAGATAAATGTAAATATCCCTTTTCGTCAAATAATAAATTTTCAGGCTTTAGATCTCTGTGGATTATATTTGCCTCATGGATTGATTCCAGACACCTCGTGGCGCTGGCTACTCAAAATTTTACTATTTTTTCGTCAAAATGCATTTTTTTTGATAAGTGATACCGGAGGTCTCCGCCTGGCATTAAATCTAAAACTAAAAATAGATTTTGGCTATCAGAAAAAGCATAATGACAATTCGTAAGTGTTGGACTTTTTACAAATTTTAAGATTTTTTGTTCGTTTAAAACACTACTTATACACTTTTTGGAAAGAACTTTTGCTTTAGACATAATCTTTATGGCATATTCTGTATTGGAAGCTTTATGGAGAGCTTTCCAGACCTTCCCATAAGCTCCTCTACCAATTACATAATTTAACTGAAACATGTCTCTCGTGACGGTAGAATTTCCTTCCGTTGATTCTTCGTTTGAATTTCTGCAGCAATTTCCCATTTAAATTTTATGATTACATAGATAAATTTATTTTCAGCACAATTCAAGATTCAACAGAATATAATATCCATAAACAAATATGGGATTATATGAAGAAATAAGTCAGCCAAAATTTATATAAAATTAGTTTTTTATAAAGTTTATAATGATTATTTAATTATTTTTTGAAAAAAATAAGAGAAATATAAATTTCTTATTTTAGAAAAATAAAATTTTCAAAGTAAAATATTTCTCAATTTATTGAAAATTAATGCAAATAAATGCTTAATTTATTGAAAATTTATTAAATTTTTTATAAACCTCAGTTATGAAAATTTCGTATCTTATTTAATATTGTGAAGATCCGTATCCTGCTTGCTTTATAATAGTCAAATGCACAGAAAAATTGTTTCAAATGCTACCAGTGAAGCTGCTTTATACAAATCTCCTCGCAAATCTCGACGAGTTTCAGTTGGTGCCATACCATCTCCTCAATCTTCAAACTCCTATTCTTCAAAAAAAATCATCCCAGGAAACACCGTCCAAGTCCTTAATACTTATTCCCAATCTCCCAGAATTTTTATAAAAGCCTCTAATAACACCCCAATAACCCTTCACATTCAAAAGCCTGGCTTAATTACCACAACTAAAACCTATGTATTTGAAGCTGCATCTCAGCTAAAAGAAATTTCAAATAACATGAAATTCCCCTGCGAGCAAGAACTTCCTATTGTTTCAGTATTTCCTTTTGATGATAAGCCAAATGAATCCGCAGAGTCCTCCTCATCTGTAAGTTCAATTTCTCTCAATCGCACTTCTGCACCTCTTGCTCCATTATCCCCTATAATCTGCAGAATCTGCCTTGATTCTTCTAAACAAGAAGATTTAATTGCCCCTTGCAAATGCAATGGGACACAAAAGTACGTCCATCAAGAATGCTTGAAATTGTGACTGCTTCATAGTGACAAGGATGAAATGGAGCTATCCTCTTGTGAACTATGTAAATGTCCGCTAAAAATGAACTTTCATTATTTAACAATGTGCAGTCCATGTGGAAAAGAACAAAGCTGCGTCCCGTGGCTTGCACTATTTGTGGCATTATTTTTCATGATTTTTGTTAGTGGGATGTTTTATTTATTTTCACATAAAATTATACAAGACAAGACTTTAGTTATGACACTGGGTGTTATTTTTTCAGTTTTTGCAGTTTTGTGTCTTTTATTAAGCTTTGGAAGTGCCTTGGAGTCGTGTTTTGAAAGAAGAGTTGTGGAGTGGGATATAGAAAATCAAGATTTTAATAATTAAATAAAATATGACAGAACTTGTGTTTAGAATTGACTATAACGACCAAGAAGCTTGCTTAGAAGCAGCCAAACAAATAACAAAATACATGATGAGCTACAAAGAAGTGTTGAATAGGTACACAGAAGGGTGTAACTATGACACTGCAAGTTCTTCAGAGAAAAGGCTTCTATTAGAGCAATTCAGCAGTTTCTGCTTGCTGATTATTCACTCTTGTGTCAGTGAAATTGAATTCCTAGAAGACGAATTGGATAGTTCAAAGCTGTATAATGACGACTATCAAAAAATAATTAAAGAGTTAGAAGACGCCAGGCAACAAATTGAAAATTTGAAATCATTGAAGATCCACGACAAAACTCCTAAGAACTCTGATATAGAACTGCATCAGAATTCGAGAGAAAAATTAAAGTTATCTACTATTAGCTCCAAAGAAGCTGAGGTTGAAATAACTATGAGGTCGAATCAATTTAATGGTCCTATCGAAACGGCTATTGTTTACCAATGAAGTGCTACAAGAATTCAAGCTGCCTGAAGAGGATATGTGCAGAGGAAACAGTATTATGAACTTTTAAATGAATATATTGATCAGAGTAGAGCCATTCCTACTCAAGTCTCTGATGAAGATATTATGAAAATAGCATCAAATTCTATTAAAAATAAAAATCTGACATTTGAACAGTGCTTTCGAGCAGTTGACAAAGATGACAAAAAAGTTATTTCGTGTGATGATTTCATTTCTTTTTTAGAAAATTTGAAGTTGTGCTTAACAAAAGCTGAAATTTCTAGATTAATTTTGATTTTCGATGAAGAATGCAAAGGGAAGCTAGAAATTCAAGACTTTTATGACATTTTAGCTGCTTATAAGGTTGAAACTGAAAATCATCGGATAATGAGCAAGCCCGTTGAAGTTGATGCTTTAGCAAATTTTATGAAATTCATAGAGAACAGAAAATTAAGTCCAGAAGAAATTTTTGAAATTATTGACACTAGCAAAAGAAACATTATTCTCAACGAAGATTTAAAAAATTTCCTTGTAAATATTGAATCTAACCTTAAGCAAAGAGAAATTGCTTCTATAGTAAGGATACTTGATCCTCATACGACTGGAGAAATTACAAAAGAAAGCTTCATGAAAATCATGAATAAAGGAAATCAAGCTGTAAAAATTGAAAATTTAATTAAAACAAGAAGACCTAGGACTCGTTACAATTCTGATGGGAAAAAAGAAAATATTAGTAAGCCAAAAAAAGATAAAGATATTAGAAGACTTATTAAAAAATTAGAAGAAAATGGCAAAAGCGTTTCAGAGTTCGTAAAAAATTTGCAAAAAGAGGATAAGGAGAGAGTTGCTATACAAGTTTTTTCGAAAACATTAGGTTCTGTATTTCCTTCTATAAAAAAAGAAGAAATTATCAAGCTATTATCCTACTTTGATTTAGATAAAGATAGTATGATTAGCATCAAAGATATAGAAAAATTCTTTATAAATCATGCATCTGGCCAGAAATCTACCAAAAAGTTATTTAAAAAATTAGCCAAAAAAATACAGGAGTCAAATACTCCAACCCTGGAATTTTTTGCTAATAGCAAAATAAAAGATTTTATGGACGAAAAACACTTTATGGACGATATGCATAGAATTTTTAAGCTTTCTCACGAAAAATCTGAACTTTTGTATAATTTTTTGAAAGTAGAAGAACTTGATGGTGTCCCCATTAAAAGCTTAGCAGCTGTGGTTGACTCTTATAGATCTGATTTACAGCTAAATGAGTCAGAAATAGAAAGAGCTGCAAAAGAGCTTCTAGAGACTTCTAGAATTATACCAGGCAATGCAGCTGAAGAACTCGTAAAAATATTTAGCACATTAAAACTTAACCCATTAGACATCTTTAAATTAGCTGATCGGCAGAATAATGAAAAAATTAGCATAGAAAGTTTCACCAAAACAATTTCCAAGCTTTTCCCCAAAATAAACGAAAATCTATTAGTTAGAACAGCAAAACTTTTCAATGGGCCGATGATAACCCGAGATGATATTATAGCTACATTTAATATAGAAATTGAGCCTGAAGAGCCATCAATTGACTTTTCCAATTTTTCTGAAGAACAAATAAGAATGTTTAAAAAATTATGGAACGCTTTTATTGAGACAGGCTTTTCTCCACAGACATTTTTCATTAATGCTGACACTAATCATGATGGAAGAATCAGTACAACTGATCTTATTGCAGCTATGAAAAAATTATTTTCCCCTAAAATCCTATCAAATGCTGATATTCGGGCGATTAGTGAAGCTTTTAAGGTTCCTGTAAATGAAACTCTATATATTGATGAGTTTTTGAAGCTTATGAACGAAATCAAAACGGAAGAAGATATAGAGTTTGAACCATTAAGCAAAATTGAAGAATCCTCAATTAAAGTAGAACAAAAAATCGCAACAGAATCTGAAAAAGACTCGGCAAAAGATTCTGCAAAAGATTCTGCAAAAGATTCAGCAAAAGATTCTGCAAAAGATTCGGTAAAAGATTCAGCAAAAGACTCAGCAAAAAGCAAATCAGAAAGCATGAGCAGAGGATCAGCAAAGGCAAGTTCTCATAGCATGAAATTCTTTCAAAGCACATCACGAAGAAGCTCAAGAATATCGTCACTTGGAAGTGAAAAAGTTATTAAACCACTAAAGCTTAGCGAAATCCAAAATGAAACTCCTTTGAAAAAGTCTGAAAGTGCTTCAGCATCAAGAAAACCCAAAAAAATTGATGAAATAGAAAATGTTTTTTATCAAAACAGGAAACCAAAAAAAGAAAAAACACCAGATAGCACACCAAAAATGCCAGCTGACTTACACATAAAAACTTTTGATAGTTGGAAAATCTCAGATAAGGAAATAAAGCGGCAAAGCAGTGCTATTGTTAGTCCTTTTGATAAGCCTCCAACACCTAATAGAGATTATAAAAAAACTCAAAGCAACATTATTATCAAACCACTTGAAATTGGTTTAATTTCTAATAAAAGTCCAAGGATGTATAGTGAAATTCCTTCTAGATCCTCGGAGATTTTGATCCAAAAAAACGACTCAAAAGGACAAAATGACGTTTCTTTTAGGTCTTCCGGGAACACATCTGATGCGGCATCACAAAAAAGACAAAAAATTCGACCAAAAATTTACTATTCCCAGGATTCAAGCCATCTCTCATCCCCAAATTCTGAATTAGCTTCGCCTTTAAGATCTCCAGAACCAATCCCACAAGAACCTATTATGAAAGTGGCGAATTATTTAAATGGCGAAAATGATAAAAAAAGACCTTTAATGGCTGAAGAATTTTATGAGTCACTGGATGGGATGCATTGGCATGTTATTACAAAAGCTCAGTTAAAAATGTGCTTAGACAGGCTACCTTTGTCACTATCTGAAGAAGAAAAAAATATTATTTTAAAGATAGCTGACTCAAAAAATGAAAATAAAATTTATAGTGAGGAATTTGTAAAATATTTGCGATCATTAAAAAGCAAAGTCCTCGAAAGGCAAACCAGCCGGCAAAAATCTAGAAGAACAAGGCCGCCTGAAGTAAAAGACTTGAACCGCACTTTAAGTGATTTTCCTGAAGACTCATTAGATAACGCTATATTTAAGCTAAAAGATTACATAAAAACCCATCAAATTTATATTACTTCAATTGAAGCCACTTTTCAAAGGCTAGATGAAGATGGCATAGGAGCCCTCAAAGAGCCGGATTTTATCCTCGCAATCGACAGACTTAGAATTGGAATCACAGAAGTCCAAATGAGAAAATTAATTGAATTTGCTGATACCAACCAAAACAGGATTATAAATTATGTCAATTTCATTAAAATGATTTCCAGCTATGAGTTCAAAAATCCTCAAGCAGTATTAAAACCTATTGAAAAAATCAAGGAAATTAAAGAAGCTGAAGAAGAAGAAGAAAAATATGTACAGTCTTCAGTATCTTCAAGAAGTATGAAAAAGCAGCTTGTGAATCCCATTGAAGAAATACAGAATTACATACTTTCTGATATGGATTTTTTTACAAAAGTAAATAATGAATGCAGAACGATTTTGAATAGTGAAATTGCAACACTGAAAAGATGTGCAGAATTAATAGAATCCTCAAGAAAAAAATTCATTGACCCTGATTTTGGTCCTGAGCAGATTCAAGATGGAGCTTTTTGTTTATATTGGACAGGGAGCCCACCGAATAGTAATTATCCGCCAGCTGATGAACTGACATGAATTTCCCCTTCAAAATTCTTGAAATCGTCGGTCTTCATTAATGGAGGGAGCAATAAAAACACAGTAATTCAAGGCTCACTTAGAAACTCCTGGTTTCTTGGAGGCTTAAGCATTGTTGGCCAGCAAGAAGAATTCATCCGTGGCTGCTTGAAAAAACTTGAAAAACCTGATCAAATAAACGTAAACACAGTCCTAGGGATTTCTAAAGGGGCCTATCCACCTATCTTTCATGCATTCGCCAAAAAAGGACTCTACGTAATACGTGTAGAAATTGACAGGTCTCCAAAATGGGTGATTATTGATGACAGAATCCCAATGTACGCTAAAGACACCAAAGACCCTCAATATATATTTGGCCATAGCTCAGATTTCAATGAGCTATGGGTAAGTTTAATAGAAAAAGCATATGCAAAAATATATGGCTGCTATGAAGCTTTAAATGGTGGACTTCTCGAAGACTCATTGTATTTACTAACCAAAATGAATGTAGAAAAAATAAAAATATCAGCACGAGAACTCTCACAAGATAAAATTCGGCTAGACCAGTTCTGGACATTACTTAAAAAATGCAAAGATGAAAAGCTGCTTATTGGCTGCACTATTGACTCAGAAATCAATGACGTAGTCATTGATGGAGAAATGACTGGCTTAATTGGTCAATACGCCTATGCAATTGTTGATACTTTGTTTATAAAAAATCCTAGGTCAAAAAATTCAAAAAAAAGACACAGACTATTAAGGCTAAGAAATTTTTGGAATGAAAAAGAATGGCAAGGCAAATGAAGCCGAAAAAGCGAAGAACTGCAAGAATTTTTTGGGATTATTAAGCCAGAGCTGGATAAAAATAATGAAGGCACATTTGATCTTAATAGCTATGATGGAACATTTTTAATTAGCTTTAAAGATTGGAGATCAATATTTAGCCATGTATATATATGCTCAAATTTCAAAAAGCAATGGGGAGTTCAATTTCAAGGGGACTGGACATTTGAAACTTCTGGTGGGATCCCAATGGAGAAAGAAAACTCAGTAGCTTGGTCACGGAACCCCCAATTTATATTAGAATTGAACTCCAGATGTGAAATAACAGTAATTTTAAGTCAAGAAGACTGTCGATATGTGAAAAACTCAGTGTTTCCATTTGACGGGACGATGAAAACCATATGTTTTTCTATAGTGAAGCTGAGCCCAGACGAAAATCATGCTAGCGTTTTTGATAAGACAAAAATTGTTTATTTATCAGTTTTAAAACAGCACAGAGAAGTCAGCTGCAAAATCGACATCCTGCCTGGAAAATTCGCCATTATTCCAGCCACACTCAACTCAGGAGAGACTGGGAAATTTTGGCTGTCAATTTTTTCAAAGGCGGAAAGAGAGCAAGTGAATATCTATAGCTCCTCAGACCCCGAAAACATTGGAGTAGAGATAGAAAATGAAGAAGATGTCCCAAAGGAGAGCATTAGCCCTTCAATTATTAATGATCTACGTGAGCTAGTAGTATATCTCAATTCAATATAATATGATAATATTAATTTATCTACCATATTTCCCTTGCATAATCATGCTGCCATAGTCAGCCAAGTTTTTCTCATTTTGGCTTAACGATCTTATTCTTTCATCATTTCTCTCTCGATAGTCTGGCTTATAAGCAACGCTTGCATCGGGGCTTGGGCCTTGATTGGGTGTTGCTTCGTTTGATTTAACATAAGAGCTTGCTAGCTCTGGGGCGAGTCTTGACTGGGAGTTAAATGCTGATGCATACATAGCTGGGGACTGCTGAAGTATTGGAGATACGAACTCTGGGACATATTTTGATGTATCCTTTAATAGTCCAGTAATTGGATTAAATATATAGGGTTTTGGGCTTTTTTTGGTATATCTTGGAAATGAAGTAGAATACATAGACTCTGCTTCATAAATTGCTTTTTGGATGTTATCACTTGGGATATTTGTCTGAGAATATGCTGGAGATAAGGATGAGCTCAAATTACGATTTGAATATAAGTCGTTTTTCTGGCTTATTTGATGTTTCAGCATTTCCTGAATTTCTAAATTTTCCTTATACTCTTTTGCTTTTCTCTCTTTTTCAAGCCTTTCAAAGTACTCCACTTCTCTGAGCTTCTTTAAATTTTCAAGTCTATTTTCTATTTCTTTTTGCCGCGCAATAGCTTCTACTTGCCGCTTCTGATCTCTCGCACTCATTTGGAAGCTGATTTCTGAGCTAGATCTTTTGTTTTCTACATATTGAGGCTGATAAGGCTCATTCGGTATTTCTTTAGGGTAATTTTCACTAGCTAATGGGGCCGCTTCTGGGGGCGGGCTTTGATATAATTTCAGCTGGTTTTCTTTTTGCTTTAGCTGCTCTTTCAATAGCTCGATTTCTTGGTTATACAAAGCATCAAGCTCATTATAATCCTGGCCATTTTCTGGTATTTTTTGTGGCTCTTGCGGGGTATTTTCATATTCCTGGCTGTTTCCTTGTTGGAATTTTGGCTCTTCCGTATAGATTTTGTTTTCTATTGGGTTTTCTCATGGATTATTCCCTACTTTTCTTTGATATGATTGCAGCAGTTTTTCTTGGTACGTTTGTGACTGATTTTGATTACTGGAAACGTTTTTCTGAGGGGACTGAGTAATAATTTCTGGCTGCTTAAAATAGCTTGCAGCTGGATAATCATAATTACCACTATCTTTCCTAACCTGCACATCTGTAATCATCCCTTTTCGGTTATAGGCGACATGATGACTTTGCATATTCTTATGAACGTCAAATCTTTTCCTGCCAAACTTCGGCTCTAAGTAGTCCTAATTGATATTTACGTCTACGAGAAACGATTTGCTAGTTGCAGTATTATAAACCCCGCTGCCTTCCATACTTTACTTCTTAATATTCCATTAAAATCAGAAGTCTTTAACTGTTTCTATTGAAACAATAGGCTAAAACATCGCAATGAATATCTGATGAAGTTTTCAGATATAAATGTCTGACGCTCAAAGGCCCAGAAAGCTTAACCCAAACTACAAACAAGAAGGCAACTGGCGACACAAAAAGCATACAAATAACGCTTTTCATAAATATACACGAGAAGCCATTCTTAATGCTTATTATGAGTGTCCATTTCCAGCTATACCGCTAACAGAAGCCGTCCTCCCTCTTTATTCATCACCACCGCTTCATCCTTTTATCGAAATGCATCCGAACTACCGTGAAGAGCTAGGGGATGATATAAACAGTAGAAAGCCTGCACCTAGAGAAAAACAGGTTGAACAAGTGCCTGAATGGTATACTGAATCAGGGACTAAAGATATCCCTTCACCTGATGCATCACCATCAGAACAAAATACAGCTGAGGCAAAGGCTGAAAAACCAGAAAATGGTGCAATTGACATTAATGATGTCAAAGATGAGTTCGGAAAGATCGACCTTGAGGTTGAGGAAAAATTAAAAACTCAGGTTGAAGAAGATGAAGCTTTCCCTGAATGGGATGAAGTGGATGACCCTGAAGCCAAAGATATTGAGGAGCCTTTTGAAAAACCTAGTAAAAACAATAAAGAAACCCAACCACAAATTAAACAGGAAGAGGTTGCACTGCAATCACAAATAAACCAACCAGCTTCACAGCCTTCACAAAGCATACAACCACAACAGGCATCTAAACTAATACCGTTTTATGACGCCAGTCTACTAACTTATCAATGCTCAATAAAAAACCCTTTCGCTGTAGCACTCGCCGAATGCGCTATGCTAGGAAGTGACAACTTAGCCTACTTCATGCCATTTTCTAAGCCTTTTGAAAAGTTTTGGTTTTACAAAGATTTAGCTAAAAAGGTTCAAGGGCCTTTCTGCACAATTGAGATGTTCAATTGGTCAGTTCGAGGGTGTTTTCCACCTGATTTAGAAATTGCTAAAGAAAATACAGAAAATTTTGTACCAATGAATAATTTTTTCCTGCAGCTTGCAAGCACTCCTCAACAAAAAAGTAATGAGCAGGCTAAAGAAGCAGAAATTAAGGTAAAAGAAAGTGAGCCGAAAGCAGCAGAAAAATCACAGCAACCTGAGACAAAGTTTGGGAACACTTATAATGAGATGTTCCCTGCTTTTGAACCCTCAAAGCAAGATGTTTCGAATAACAAAAGTAAGAGAAATGAGGATAATGCATGGGAAGAAGTCAAAAAGAGTAGGCCTAGTACAAAAACAACAAGAGGTAAAGCTAAATAACTGCTTTTAAATATTTAAGAAAATTTTTAAAAAATCTAAACATTCCCATTTTTCTCACTATTTATTTTCTGATAAAATTTTTTCTTCTTCCAAACTATTTTTCTACTGACTCTTTTAACTTCTCTCAGCTGATTTTTTACCCGCGACTTTCTGACTTTTTCCATTTAAATCATTTTTTGAGAAGCCTCCAAAAATTATTGGCCCATCATTTTGGGTATCCATTTATAGCTCCAACGTCTCTTAAATTCCTAATTTAAAAATTTACCGTAATTGCCAATTTTTTCTTATGACCCCAATACCCCATTCTTCCACAAACACTTTAGACCTTTTAACTAAACTACATTATAAAATGATTTCAATGAGTTGTATTGAGTGCAAAGCGGTAGGAAGTATCATCGTTAATTCAAAAGAAGGAAATATAGTGTGTCAGTTATGTGGGAGAGTTCAGGAGGACCGTATTATTGATGATACCTTAGAAACAAGAAATTTCTCGAAGGACGCCACATCAAGGGGTGGTGACGATACTAAAAGAGTGGGAGGCGCAAATATAGACTTACTGTCAGATCGAGGCATATATACTGTAATTTCTGGAGGCCCAGATTCTGCTCTTTCCCGTTGGAGCCAACGTTCTTCACAATCTGGACAAGACAAACAACTTGTGAGAGGCTTTGCAGCGATAGGTGAGCTCTGCAACAATTTACACTTAAATGATGTATGTGCAGAAGAGGCTAAGTTGATTTTCAAAAGAATCAGTGAAGAGAGAGGGCTTAAAGGGAGATCTTATCTAGCTATGGTCTCAGCTTGTGTTTTTATCGCCAGCAGGAAAAATAATCCAAGGTCTATCAGAGAAATATCGAAAATCACCAATGTTGACCAAAAAGAAATTTTACGATGCTACTCCATGACAAAAAAACTCATACCCACAGGAATGGGCGCAAATCGGTCTGCTGCCGACTACGCCCAGAGATTTGCGAATGAGCTGAATTTTGCACCATTACAGGTAAAAGCTGCGAAAACAATAGCTGAAAGGTCAATTGAGCTGGAAATTCTCACTGGAAAGAGCCCACTTAGCATTGCAAGCGCTGCGGTGTGGATAGTGGGACAAATCCTGAACTGTGAGAAGACGTTAGCAGAGATCAGTGAAGCCTCAACTATGAAAGACATCACGATCAAAAATTGTGTCAAAGCTATGTGCATCAGACTCAATGAGCTTATAAGAGGCTTTGAAGCTAATGTTGATCAAAAGAAAATGAATATGCTGACGAAGCACCAAGAATTCGAAAAATAATCTCAGAATATATTTATTTAAATTTGTATTGGTAACTTATAAGTTTTTTTAAATTTTGCTAAGGAAAACCTCGGTTTTCTTGACACAAAATCCACAAAAGGATAGATTTTCATAGAAAATTGGAGAAATTTGTTGGTAAAGAAAAATGGAATGCAATCTTTTGTATACTAAAATATCAGAAGCATTAAAATGGAGTAAGAATGTGCTATTTTGATAAGCTAATAAGTCCATCCAGAGCATATCTTAATAAATAATAACAACGGATTATTAGAATTCATAATTAATTTTTTATAAATGAATGTCTAAATTAAAACAAAACCTTTATCTATCCACATTCCAGACATATTCCTACCAGACTTATATAATTTGACTTTTTCTTAAATTAAGAAATATGGGAAGTTTATTCTCTAAAAAGGGTTTTTCAAGCAAAAGAGTAACTTTTATATAGGCCCAACAGATAATTGAAGCCATCCTAAGAGATGACCCTACTTTTGTATATATTCAAAGCGATTTAGATTTAAGATTGGAAGCTGTATTTTTTATTTAGTATGACTGAACGCCTTTACACTTAGCAACATGACTTGGCAAACAAAACGCAATACAGAAGCTATTGGAGCTGAGTCCAAATTTAAATATTACAGACTGCCATGGAGAAACAGTCCTTCACTTGGCAGCTTACACGAAATCAAATGACACCTTTGAATGCTTAAAAAGCGTAGGTGCAGATACAACAATTGAAAATCATGCAGGTAAAAAACATATAGGAGAAACTCCTTTTGATTTAGGAGATATGGCTAAGCAGAGCATAGTTTCCACTGAAGAAAAAACCCGAAAGAACCACCATCATCTGAAACCTGTCAAAACAAAAAAATATTTTGAAGACTCTGACAGCGCTTCTACTCAATCACAGAAGGTAGTTCCTGATTAATTGAATTGCTTATTATAATAAACAAATAATCATCTCTATAGCCAGTTTTCTTTTTAACGGGAATCAAGCATAATTAACTGAAAAAACTTATATAAATTTTTGGTCAAAATATCTTTATGATATAAAGGGTGCAAAAATCTGATTTATAAAGAAAATATAAAAATTCCCGGTTATTAATTAAATATGATTTTCAATAAATTTCCTTTAGCTTACATTAGTTTATTATTGATATATTTCTTGTTCTCCTCGCTTTTCATTTCTTTGGCCTGGCTTATCAGCTACAGCGTTTACAGCCACAATATTTGGTACAGCAGCAATTGCTTGAGTTTCAAGGATTTTTCTTTTACTGTCTTCAATAGCTTCTTTTTGTTTTTTCTCGATATATTTTTTCAAATCCTCTGTGTTGCTATTAACTTCTTCCTCATTACTTTGATTTTCTTTCCTTGAAAAGGTTTCTACTTTCCTCCAGAGTCCTTTGTTAAAAAACGGAATTATAATATCAGGCATCTCTATTTCTTTTCCTTCTTCCATTTCTTGTATAACTTGAGACTCAGCTCTATTAAGCTCTTCTATTTCTTCTACTATTATCCGAGCCCTATTCCTTAATTCAATGACTTCTCTTTCAATATTTTCAGTTTCTTTATCAATGCTGCTCGTAGGGTTTCCATTAATATAAATATCAAAATTTTCATATCTTGGCAATTTTTTCTTTTTCATCGCTGGGCATATGTCTTTTCCTGGAAAATTTGTATGAAAAAAAAAACTGATATCACAAGATCCAGTATCAAGCTCGTTTCCTTCTAAGCAGTATCCTCCATTCATGCATCATCCACACTGCAAGTCTCCTAAACAAGTTTCACAAGTATCATACTGCCTGCAGCCAGTTCCTGAGCATCCATTATAGTCATAATAAGCACATTCACCGTTAAAAGGGCCATCTTCATCTCCTCCTACACAGATTTGTTCAGTTAAACACCAAACACAAAGCGGGTTATAAGCACATGCTTTACATGTGCGAAAACCAGAACAATCAGTTCCCAAATTATTGGATTTTCTTAGCAGAGCATGGATTTGCATGTTGATTTCTGACAATTCGTCTTGTTTTTCTTGGATATCTGAAAGAATTATAGACTCTAAAGCATATGCAGTTGAGGATATTGAGGAGTCGATTTTCATACCGAGGACTTGTAAGGAGGAGTTTATTTGTGAAGCAAAAGAAGAGAGAGAGGAGTCTGTTTGCTCAACTCCGACTGCGAGAGCGCCAGAGCTTGTAGAAACGCTGTCAACATCTTCAGGGCCGATTTTGATTTTTTCTACTCGCTTTTCTTTGGAGAGAAAGGAATAAGCAAAAGAAGGACTGTTTTCATTGAGCTTTTGGCTTAAAATGTGAAATAAAAATAAAGCAAAAAGAAATTGTTTCATTTCTCTTTAAATTAAATTTAAAAAAGTTTTAACAGACTCTCTCGATTTACCATAACTCATCGATAATTGCTAATATAACGCAAAAAGAGCTAATGCTTATTCAGAAAATATTTTTTTTATCTTAAATCTTAATCGCTATTCTCATTTCCATAAAATTTTTAAGATATATGACTAATATTGCTATTAAACTCTGTGAATCTAGACTTAGTTAAATATATCTTAATCCAATTCTTTTCCTGTTTGAAACATTGTTAGAATTTCTTCCAAAGATTTTCCTTTAGTCTCAGGGAGTAATTTATATACCCAAAATCAGCTTATTACCCCAAACCCTGCCAATATGATTCATATCCCAACTCTTCCTGCATCGAAAGAAATTGCTGACGCAAATGTCATAGAAACAACAAAGTTAGAAACCCAGTTCGCTGTAGTCGAAGCACTTGTCGCAGCACTCCTTAAATTCAGAGGATAAATTTCAGAATTTACGATCCAAGGGCAAGTCCCCATGCCTACAGAAAAAAATAAAATATAGACCAACAACGAAAAAACAGCGAGATACTGTATAAATTCAACCGCACTGAAAAATGTGATAAAAACAAAGCTTGCACCAAGTGACAATAAGAAAATTACCATAAACGGAATTGTGTATAAAAGTGTTGATCTTCTGCCAAGCTTATCTACATACCATACAGATATAAATGTTCCGACCATATTAGCAAACGCAATTGGGACACTCGCAACGATCGCTTCTCTTCCAGAAGAGTCAAAACCTGCTACTTGCATGATCTGGGGACCATAATACATTGCAGTATTAATTCCACATAGTTGTTGCAAACATTGAAGCCCTATCCCGACCATTGCTGACCTTTTGCAGTTTTTATAAAGAAGCTTAAACTGGTGCTTATATGAGTGGTTTCCTTCCTCTTTAATTGATTGCATGATCCCTTTTACTTCTTCTTCAATAAATTCATATTTTCTATATAATGAACTGTACCTTATAAGTAATAATGTTTTTAGACCTTGCTCCAGCTTACCAACTTTGTAAAGAAATCTTGGACTTTCTGGTAGAAAAAACATACCACTTACTTGAATTATGGCTGGAATTGCACCGATGCCAAGCATTCATCGCCAGTGGTCTTCTAAGGCGAGGCAGACACAGTAAGCTATTAATTGGCCTGAAGTAGTGAATAAAACGTTTATGCTAACAATAGTCCCTCTAAGTTCTCGTGGAGCTGACTCTGCTAGATATATAGGGACTACCATAGCTGCAGAGCCAACACCTAAGCCAACTATGAACCTTCCTAGCATAAGTACCCAAACATTAGGAGCGCTAGCCATCAGAATAGATCCTGATACAAATGCACAGTCTGCAGCAATTATGGTAGGTTTACGCCCTTTTATATCAGATAAAGGCCCAGCTGCTAAGGCACCGAACATTGCACCGATAACTGCTAAGCTAACAACTGTTTCTAGGACAACAGGAGTTTTATAACCCAAGTCATCATAAATATAAAGATTAGCTCCTCCGATAATTCCGGTATCATATCCAAATAAAAAACCACCAATAGCTGCAGTAATTGTCAGAATAATTAAAAATGTCGTGTTTTTTGGCGGATTTTCTCGCAAAAGTTCGTTGTCTCCAGATCCGTCAGAAGAGTTCATTTTTATATTATTCTGAAATTTATTAATTAATTAGAGTTCATGGCTAGGCTAGATTCTTTTTAGCCTTATTAAAATTCCTCTATATATTTTTTGGATTAAGGGGTATTAAACTCGTAAATAAGATCCTCATAATAAATTCAGCAATAGTTACCCTGATTAAGACCTCAAATAGCCATTCTAAATTGTACTGACAAATGAAATAAAATAAAAATGTATGTGATATTACTTGATAAATCAAAATCATATCAGGATGCATTCTATAGCGGAAAATACTTAATTCTAACCCAGTAACAATCTCTATATGATAAAAATAAGCGGATTAATGATTCTGCTACCAGAAATTAATTTAAATTGGAAGAAAAATGGTAATTAAATTTTAAAAATCCAAGTTTTTAACAAGCCAATCATTTTTTAAAAGAAATATAAAGCTATTAGGCTTATTATTTTCAATAAAGAGCTTGAAGTCTCATCTTGGTCCACAATTTTCTGCCAAAGTCCCCAAAAATTGCTATTCATCACATCCTTTATACAGTCTGTGTTTGCTTGTATTTTTGGGTATATTGAAACATATAAATACTGATAAGCCAATTCCACATAATTCGCAAAATAATTTTGCATGCAAGGACCAATGCCTCTTCTTTCTGTGTTGCAAAAATTAACTTCTGTGCTTGAAAGTCAAATCTGTTTTAAAGTTAAATATCGAGCATATGGCTGGTCTCCAGGGAATAGCTCACAATAAGAGTTTGCATCTGCATTATACCCGCAGCTGCAATTTGAATAGTAATATCCTCCTACAAATCTATCTGTCAGTGACATACAGTCTACATAACTATTGCAAGCAATTGGAATAGAATTGACTGACATGACCTTATCCCCACAGTAAGAAATCCCATTATTCTGAATACACAATTCAGCGGTGCACAAAGGATTAATCCCATTCACTGGGCAATCCGCAATAATAGTGCCTGGTAACAAACTATACGCATTCAAGCATCTTGCCCTGCTAGGATCTTGCCCATTAGTATAATTACACAGTGCTGAGTTCACACACATGTAATCATTTGTGCAGCCAGTTTTCCCTGCAAGGATCTGCTGCTGACATTGCTTATTTGCACCACAATATAATTGAGGATCGCAGTCACTATTATCAGTGCATGCCTCTCCAACTCCTTTCCCTACACAAACGTCTCCATTACATGTGCTGCCTGGTAAACAATTATCATTATTTGTGCATTTTTCTCCTGGTCAAGCTTGCTTTGTGGGCTTAACAGCAGCTTCACATTGGATAGGAGAATCTTCATTATAGCTTACTGGGCAATATACAGTTGCATTGGGGCAGGGCTGGATTCAATACGCCTCATCAGTGTGATTGAAGTAAAAGCAGGTATCTTTATTGACGTTCATGCTTGTTGTGACACATTTATAAGGAGAGCAAGCATTCTGAGCTGTTGAAAAAATGATACATAAAGCAAATGCTAAAATTTTCATATTTAACATTATTTAATTTTCTTAGGCTTAAGCCTTACTGGGGAAACTCTTCCTTGCTTGACTTCTTCGATTTCTTGCCGAGCCTTGATTATTTCTTCTTCTAGTTTTTCTTCTTTTCCAAGCTTTGAGTTCAGACTTTTTACTATTTCCATTCCTAAGTGTCTTTGATACTCTTCAAGCAGCTGCTGCCGTTTGGAAGGATCAATTTTTGAAGAATCCTTGTTAATAGTCTTCTTCAGATATTCCCTAAAAGTTTTTTCTATAAAATCGCCAAACTCAGCTGATTTATAAGAAGAATCATAAGTTTCAAGGTTTGTAAAAGACTTAGAAAGTTCTGGAGCTTCTTCAGATGTAAGGCTAGGTGATCTCGTATAGTTTGGCTTTAGGTCACTGTGAATTGATTTTTTGATTGGAGTCTCTCTTTTGGGGGTTGTGTTTCTGCTTGTCATTGGGGTTGAATTTTTTGTGTCTTCCAGCTTAGAAACTTTTTTTATCACTTTTTTCTCCACTCTCAGTGGTGCTCTTTTGCTAGGAGACTGCTTGAGGATTTCTTTGGTCGTTTTCATGGTCTCATCAAGCTTCTTTTTAGCCATTGCAAGAGGATCTTGCTCCTTTGTAAATATTTTAGGAGTCTCAAGCTTTATCATTGATACGCTGGATTTTCGAGACAGCTCTTGTATATCTACAACAGGGCTTAACCCTCCATGGAAAACATTTTCTTGAGAAATAGTCCTTTTGTGCTCACATCCAAATGACTTGTCGCTGACTGTCACATAATTTGTATCAATTTTAGCTTCATGAGCTACTTTTGGTACTTCTCTGATAGGAGAAGTTGATTTATGGACTGTGCTTGACACTGGTTTTACAATTTTTTTAGCTTGGAGCTGCTTTTCTGAAGGTCTTTCTGAGGTAGCCTCACATAATTCTACAGTAGTAATCAAAAATTCATATAAAGCAAGTGCTGTGCATGTTAAATCGCATTTTCTGACCTGGTCCTCATTGATTTTATCAAGAATTTCTCTTGCTTTTTTTATGTTAACTGCATTAAAATTACCTTGTGAAAATGCGTGATTTTTTATATACTCAAATGTTTTCCTTGTAGTTTGGACGACATGCCCAGGGTTTGCAGTTAATTTTACAACATTTTCTTTTACTCTTGAGCTTAAAATTTTTCCTGATGATAAAGTTTCAATATTTTTGTCAACTCCAGCGAAAATTATCATGAAGGCATAGGACAAGGCTTCAATTGTTTCGTCATGAGCCACTAGTCGTCGCCAAAGCTATATAAAAGTTACATTTACCATCCTAGGGGTGATTTTCCCCATTTTGTCTGTTAAATCTGACATCAGCCGATCTTCACTTTTAAGATTTTTCAGTGAAATTCTGGTAGCAAATCTTTGTGTATCAATAAATTGGTTATTTTGAATAATATATGCAGCTTCAGAGATCTTATTTACGATAATCGTATAATGTTCTCTGTTTGGCCTTTCAATAATGTCATGCAGAATTTCGCTCATTAGACTATAAAACTCAATCGACATATCAGGAATCAGCTGATAGCAGTCATTAAGGACGTCGATCATAGAATAAGCCTTCATTGAAATCTCATTAGTGATTTTTTTACTATTTGCAATTGACGTACATACATCTGATAAATATTTTTCTAAAATAATCAGACTAAAAGGAACAGTATTTTCCTTCATTTTCGGCTTTTTTATGTTTTTCGCCTCAAAAGTTGTCCAAGTATCACTTTCACTCATCTGATGGCTGGGAAACTCATTTCTAATTGCAGGAGTTATTGACCTAGTTTTTACAGCTATTGTAGGGGTTGTTGCTCTTTTGTCTGGTCTTGGTTCTAGAGAAATTGGCTGAGGTGGCTGTCTTGGGTTATAGTCCTGTATTTCATATGGAGTGTCCACCATCGACCTTATCGACAACAAGCTCTCTTGTGACGATGACGATTTCAATGTCTGCCCAATCATTATATCTGGCTCTGTGTTCTGAATAAACCCCTTTGTAAGACTCGGGCTCTTTCTGCTGCAAGCTCTTTCCAGCAGTTTTTTCCTTGCAGCAGCCCTATCAGACTGTGCAGACCCTTCAGCATTATTTATCACGTTAAGATTCGCAAGATTAATTTCCATTTATAAGCTTCTTTTTTAGAATTCGTCCATATTACGAGTTATAGAGGACAATTATCTGTTAATGGCTGTTCATTTAGTTAAATGTCTTGTTTCTGTGATCTTCGCTACATAATTCATACTTTTGTTGCTGGTTAACCTCAGCGTCGTTCAATAGGTCATCTACAAATTTCTCCTTGATCTGTTCTTCACTGTGTTGCTGCTCCACTGCGCTGGTCTCTTGGGTATAAGCCTGGTTCTGTCAATACGGATCATAAGCTGGAGCTTGCTCGTAGTAGCCCATGTTATAGTAAGGGTACATCATATACGGCTGCTGGTAGGCCTGGGTAGAGTACATTTGGTTTTGATACTGGTTCGTGTAAGGCTGGTTGGAGTACTGCGGATTATAATAAGGCTGGTTGGTATAGCTCTGGTAGTTTCCATATCTTTCGTCCTGTTGGTTGTGCTTTGGCATGGCCTTTTTGCATTCCACCCACTTTCCGCTGATATAGTTGTTTTCGTTATTTTCTATGACTTTGTCAACGCTTTCTTCACTTACGAACGTGATGAAGCCGAATCCTCTGGGTCTGCCTGTTTCTCTGTCAAACATAACAACGCTGTCTTCAATTTGTCCGAACTGCTCGAAGAAATTGATGAACATCTCCTGTGTCACGTCTGGAGGCAGCCCACCCACAAAGATCTTTTTGGTCCGATATGGAGCAGGATTTTCAGTGTTCGCAGCCGTACCTTGCTCTCTTGGGACAGCAAGCTTGCAATCGACTTTTTTGCCGTCAATTAATTGTTCTTCTGCCAAGATGCTGTCAGCGGACTCGTTTTCTTTCATAGTGACAAATCCAAAACACCGTGATCGCCCTGACGCTCGATCCATCATCAAAATGCAGTCCTGGACTGTCCCATACTTCTTGAAATGGCTCTGCAAGGTCTCTTTCGTGGTCTGTGGAGCGAGGCCGCCTACAAAAAGCTTCCGACTATTTAGAAATTACCTTCCTATGTCCTGCATATTTATCAAGTTATGAGTTTATTTTTTCTTAGTATTAGGAATTAAGTCTTTCGGAGATCCAAGAATTTATTCTTTCTTTTAAGTCAGTATCTTCTATAAGCTCTTCAACCTTAAGTGGGGCCCTGCTGAAGGGGTCGTGCTGGTCACTTAGCAGATGTCTGACGATGGTAGGTCGATCGATGCGTGTTCCACTTGGTAAAATGACTGGATTTCGCATAAGCTCGCAAGAGATGGGGTCTAAAAATTCATCTGGAATTTCTCCCAGCTTATCTTCTATTGACTGTTGTGCTTGGCTGGTTGATTTAACCCTCTGTATGAACTGCTCATAAGTTTGAATTAATTCGTATGCGAGAATTGGCCTCTTGTTGCAGATTCTAAGGGCTTTGTTCATGATGTCTCCGCTATAAGATCTCTCATCTTTAATAATACACTGATAAAATTTTTCATGTTTTCCTATGTGAAGGTAAATTTTTATGATATTTCCAAGCATCTCTTCTGGAAGAAAATTATAATGCTTCGGGTTTTCCACTTTTAATTCTAAACATTTTGGTCCACAAAGCAAAGCTAAGAAATAATTAAGCATCGCTGCAGTTCTGTCTCCGAACTCATCACTTACAAATAGTGACGAATTCCAATCTGCCACTTGCTCAAGCAACCCTATTGATTCATTAGCTTGCTGCATCACATACTTGCAGTATCCCTCAGTCTTTGAGTTTTCCTCCTCTTCTTGTGGAGTAACGCTTTCTGTGTTTCTTTTATCAATGAATTTCTTGCAATCTATCAACTTTTTCAACCCTTCATCATAACACCATGTTGTATCATTTATAAGCATGTTAATAAATCTTGCAAAATAAGGCTCCCCTTCTTGAGCTTTGGTCTGGTTTTGATAATACTCAAATTTCCATAAAAATGCGAATATTTTTGCTGTATAGTGTCTGTACATGAATTTATCGTAAAATTGAGAGTGTGACCCACTGAACTCGATGTCTACATAAAAAATAATTAGAGAAGGAAGCAGATATTTTTTTGCTACTTCATTGAGGTTAATTAAGGTATGCAAATCCCCAAAAATGCCTTCTTCTAAAATCATACTTAAAGCTTGGACTAGTTTGGCTCGTAAGTAAGGGTTAGAAAAGTGAGAAGGGCTTGACAAAACTACTGTTGCAAATGTAAGTAGGTTCAGAATTTCTTGGGAACCCATAGATCTTAGGTTCTCTGGTTGCAGTTCTAATATGATTATTAATAGCTCTGATATGTTTTCTACAATATGCTCAGGCAAGATTCCAAGTATAGGGTTTGGAGGCGGCAGAGGAAGTGTTCCTTGAAATCCTGCCCATTTCACAACTAAATTCATAGTCAAGTTGCAAAGCTGAAGCAGCATTGAGTTTCTTCCTGAGTCTAAAAGTATCACATCATAGCATAGCTTTATTTTTATAAAATATTTAAATTCCTCTTCTGCAGCTGGATTTTTCTTTCCTTTTAGCTGGTTTAATATTCTATTCAAGTCCATATAATTTTGGCGGATTTGATTCCAGCCATAATGAAACATCTGAATACAAAGAAAGTAAAACTCTGTGATGGTCCCGAAGCTTTTTTCTTCTCTTGGCAATTTCTCTAAAGAGGTGCATATTGGCGTTTCATTGATTTTACTCATCTTTTTATCATGCAATATATAAAGTGGGTCAATTTTTTGAGCTTTAGGATCTTTAGGGTCAAAAAAAGGCTTACATAATTGCAAAAGAACGTCTAAGACATTAATACAAAATCCTTCACTTGAGCTAGTCCTCATAGTAGGTCTTTCTAATCTGCTTCCTAATTTTGCTTTTTCAGCATTAAACACCACAGCTCCAGCAAGCCAATTTAAGGTCTTTTTCATATCGTTTTTCATCAGCTGCTTAATAATGTCGACCAAAACCATCGCATATTGTTTTTCATCTCCATGCAATTTTTGCAAAATTCTCTCATATTCTCCTCGTGACCTTAATTTTTCAAACTGTCTATTAATCCCATCCCTTACTGGGTCTTGAGGGGGTGGCATTCCTGGAATCTTGTTAAAGGACTGCAATGAAGGAAAATAGCCAGGTGAGAAATAAGGACTGAGCGGCGACATGGTTTCCAACTGCAAGCCATTCCAGTTTCAATCGATCAGCTCTGACTGCAAAAATAAAGCAGAAACTGGCTTCATAAAAATCAACTGTTTAAATACTTGTGTATAGCGAACTGGGTCATCCAAAAGGCTTTTGTTCTGGACTTCTCTCCAAAGCTGAACTAAAACAGCCTGAAACAAAGCTTGCATGAACTCTAAGTTTTGCTCTTCCCAATAAGCCACCATCTTCAATAAGAACTCTTCTGATATTTTTTCCAGACCTTGCAGCATTCTCTGGGAGCTTAATTGGATGCCTTCTGACTGAAGAGGGGGGAATTGGTCAGGGAACATTTCAGGCTCTGAAAGAGATAACGAGGAATAAGAAACCAAGATTTCAAGTAAGTAATTAAGGATTTTTCGATGGCCTTGTGTAGTTACACTCCATTCTTTTCCGAGCTCTTCTTTGGTGAGGTAATAAGAATCTGAACAATAGGTTAAAATTGGTGTTTGTGGGATAGAGAGACGCTCCATCAAAATTTCGTCTAAAATTGTCAGGTTTTCAGAGAGGGAGGAAAGATGGTATTGAGAGATTGATCGGGAAACCCCAGAGAGGAAGACGCTGTCAGAAGTGAAGCTTGACCCGGTTTTTCTCATGAGATTGTCAGATAAAGAGACTTTTAGAACCTTCTCGAGAAGAATTAGTTCGTATGCCAATGTATCTTTCTGCATAATTATTATGGAAAAACTACTATTTTATTATCATTTATTCCTCATTTCCACATATAAAATTGATTATCATGAAGATAAATTAATTTTTCGCCTTCTTCACCGGTTTTCCTTCCTGGTTTTGCTGCAAGTATCCATTGATCACCCTACATATTTCTTACACTTTCAGCTTTTCATAAGTGGGCCTGTCCAGCTCATCAACTTTGATTTGTAGTCTTTCGTTGCCCAGCTCTTCCATCGCAGATTTACAGTTGGTTTCTACAATTTTCACAATTTCCGCAAGAATTTCATGCGAAACTTTCCTAACATTTTCTGCAAGCTCGACTTTGGACTCAAAACTTGCATTTTCCTGCACAGGCTGTGGTGGCACTACAGGGGGCGGCACTTCTTCCTCCCTTGGTCTTTTTACCGGTCTATCAATCCTGATATCGTTCTTTTCGCAGTATTTTTTCATTAAGTCTTCTAAAATTTCAGCTTGCTGATATATAGGCTACATAGGCAATACAGATCCAGCTTGGTTATAAAGTTTGCAGTTATCCCAAATCTGAAGCACGTCAGCCAGTGCTTCTTGGAAAGATTTATATTTATCAGTCTTCAAGTTTCGTTTTATAGTAGAAAAATCCATGGGACGCTTGACTATGATAGGGTAGTCATCGAGGCCTAAACCTTTGTAGTCCACTGGCCTCAAAAAGTCGTAACACTCAGGCCGCTTTTCTAGGTGCCGTATGAGGTCCATGATTTTTTTGGTTTCTTCACGCGTCAAAGCTGGCTTCAAAGGGATTTCTCTTTTAAGTTGAGGGTCCATACTGCAAATTAAATTTATAAGTTATTAATAACACCCAAAATTAAAAATGCTAGGATTTAGTTTTTAGCTGTTCTCTTATGTTTTTAGCCCACTTTCTTACATATCGCCATTTGATTGTTCTAGTTACCATCTGTGGGTTGTTGTCCATGTAGGCAATCTTAAAGAGTCCTTTTTCGAACTCGTCTTTAAATTGGCCTCCGTAAAATTCAGAGTTATGCATGGGAAGGGTGCTTGGCACAACTCTTCTCCTGTGTATCCATTTCAGCCATCTTGTAACTGGAGAAACCTCAGTTGAGCCTTCTTTCATGTATTGGTAAGGCTGGTGTAGCCATTTGTAAGGATAGCCCATCACACCATGTGCAAACATGAGAAAAGGCCCCATAAAAAGGACGCGGGGGGACAAAATTAACTTCCATCTGCCACGAGGACCATAGTGAGAAGGCACATTGTTCATTTTCCCATCCATAAGCCTGTACCTTGTAAACCTTCTTGGGTCTTCTCTTTTGCCAAGGCTAAATGAGTACAAGTCCTCGTCCCAGTCCCTCATATTTTTTAAAGTTTCATATCTCTGGTGCTCTTCTCTGACACTTTTTATGCGCAATCCAGCCCAACGGAAGCCATTAAAAACTCTCCACATCCTATATTCGATTTTTTCACTAATGCTCATTTTTTTCCAGGCCTCAGCTTTGTACCTCTTAAAGAAATGGTGATAGACATGGCTGGAAACTGACATATACTCATGGTGCTTTTCGTCATAAAGGAGCCCAACTTTAAGCATGGCTCTGATGATTGACATGTTTTTTATTTCTTCGCCTATAGCTTCAGGAGTTCTGATTTCTCCTATCGCTCATATGAAATTTTCTATTGTGTTAAAGATCTAAATATTGCTTACAGAGTAGTCAATTGTATTTTTTTCTACAAGATGTGCTACTTCATCTCTCAGGTAGATGCTGTTTATCTTATTTAAGAATTTGTTGTACTCTTCATCCCACTCTTTTCCTTTACATTTCAGGTGTTCAAGAAACATTGGCTCTTCTTCTTTTGAGTTTATAATTGCTTCTGTGAAGATCCTAATATGGTGGATATTCCCTCCGATTTCTTTTGCTACCATTTCTGCATGCCTTTCATTGAAAATGTGCTGAAGCCAGTTTAAAAGGCCAGTGTTGGTTTCGATACTACTTAAAAGCTACCCTTTTCATTCGATAGATGTAAAAGAATTTTCTAAAATTGCTAAGTCATCGTATATCAGGGTGTTAAAGTAGACGTTATCATTGGCTTCAATAATCACAGGGATATGATCTCTCCAGCCTTCTTCATTATAGAGCCGAACAGCAAGGTGCTCAAAAAAGTTTTTGGCTCGGTTTTCACAGGTTTCTAGGTGTGTTAGTGACTGCAAGTTTTCTATATAAGAATTACCCAAAACGACAAGGGCGTGGGGATATTCAATGGTTTCCTCGGTAGAGCTCATTTGGTGGTATCCTCCAATCAGATTCATAATGTCAAGCAAAAAGTCATGCATTTTTAGCCCTGTTCTGTATAAAGAAGTTTCATATGCTGGAGGTGCATCATCGTGCTCTTCTTGGATAAGCAGGCTTCTGAATATACTAAATGCGCTTTTAACTTCTCTTGCATGCTGGCTTTCTAGCTCTTTGTATTGAGGTGCTAATGCTTTGCAGAGCTCACTCCATGAGTCAAAAAGCGGAGTTTCCTTGTATTTCTACATAAAGCCTACCCTATTCCCCCATTTTCCCAATATATTTCTGACTACTTCTCTTCTTTCTTCGTCAATCCACAGGAGTCCTTCACCTTTGACAGCGTGCTGCAGGATTTCAAAAAGCTTTAATTCATGATAAAGTTTATCATGGTTAAAGAAAAACACGTCAAAAACCGCTTCTGGAGTCAAGACTTGCTGGTTTTTGAACATTTCCACACTTCTTGCTGATAAATAGTCAATAAAAGTATTTTCATAATTGTCAAGAAAAGTATCAAAACTCAAAGAATGGCAGGATTTCAGGTCCATATAAACCAAAAATGGGCTAATATTGTTAGGAGTTGCCTTTCGGAATTTTTCAATATTGTGTTTCAGCATCCAAGACTTGCCTGCAGACTCAGGGCCTGTTATAATCATCAGATTGTTTATATTTCTATTCGAGCTGTCTTCTGCTCTAAATGAAAACATGAATTTTGTGATTTCGCGGTTATACCGTGGATTAGAATAGAAAGGCCAGTAAAAAGCATCTTTTCCAACTGTCTTTTCATGGCCTGAAAACCTGATCCACCCTGACCAAAATAGAGACTCCATCAGCTTATCCACCCTGGAAAATTTTCCTCAGCTCCACCTAACCCGCAATTCTTTTGGCCCTAAAGACTGAAAATAAGGATGCTGATAAAAGTTTCTTCTAAATTTCCTTAATTGTCTGCCTGTCGCCTCCAAAGCACCCTTCAAAAGTCTCATGGTTTTTTAATAAATGAAAAGCTAATGCTTATATTTTTCCAATAATGGAATTTAAGTCTGAGTGACTATTAGAAGACCCAATCGAGCTTTTAAGCGAAATTTCTACTGGCTTGCACAGCACTGACGAAATAGAAAGGTTATCAACAAAAGAAAACCTGACTGAGGTCGAAAAAGCACTATTGTTTCTTGAAAATGGCCAAATGAATCAAAAATTATGGGTCGTTAGAGCAATACATTTGTACATTGACGATGATAGATTTCTTGACGTAGCTGGACAACTTGTGGTATTTTTTATGTAGTTAAGACTCCCATATTGGAATGAGTCTGGCCAAGAAGAGGCTGGGAAAGCATTTATTCAGGTCCTTGAAAAGTACCAGCTTCCACAAGACTACCAAGAACACTTGCTGACCTTGATATTCGAAATAATTGACACAGAGACACTCTCTCTACAGGATGTCTGAGTTCAGGTGTTTTACGAGCTGACGAAGCAATTGCCGAAAAATTTGATTTCTGGGAAATGGCTCAGAGAAATCTTCAATCTTGCCAATTTCAGCAAGCCAGACCATATAAGGTCGATCGCTGGAGAAATGCTGGGGTTTGTCGCAGAAAGGCTCGAGCACCCTCAAAATGAAGACTTAGTAAGGAAAATTTACTCGATGTCGCAAGACCCTATTAACCTAGTGAGAAAACGGATGTGTAGCGCTATTAAGGCAATTGCGAAAGCTATCCCATCTGATAAGTTTGAGACTGAGCTGATACCTCATTTATTAGAATTATTCAGAGATGAGGTTCCAGAAGTGCTCGACGAAGCCATAAAGATTTTTTGTGAACTAATCGATATGGTATCTTCAAATAGCACACTATTGAAAATAAATGAATATCTCAATAGTGCACTGCTTAACTGTGAGAGTGATAAACTTAAAGAAGTTTATTTAAAATACTATGGAAAAATCATCACAAGCCTACGGTTTCATTTTGATGAAACCACAAGAATGGCCTGCATTGACTGATTTGTGAGTTTTTCTGATTCCAAAAGTGACACAGTGAAAATGGAGGTTGCCTTTAATTTTCCTGCAGTTTTGTTGGTAGCTAATGGGTTTAATGATAAATTATTCAGCTTTTTCAAACTGCTTGCAAAAGAAGAAAATTTTGAAATAAAAAAGACCATTGCGAAACAGCTGGCAGATGATGTCAGGTTTTGCACAAGTAGGATTGGAGAGTTTTTGGAGGTCGTGAGAGGGTACTTGAAAGATGTTTCCACTCAGTATATGGTGATTCCTCAATTATTGAATATTGCGCTTCATACTTGCTGTTGCCAAGAATTTCTGGAAGTTTTAAAGCGAAAAATGATAGAGACTCAAAACTGGAGGAATTTGATTATGATTTTGACAGAAATTAAGGACTTCGTGACTCATGCTGACTATTTAGACTATAATTCATTTGTGCCTCTTTTGATTAGTTACATGCACAGCGCTCCTTATATAGTCAAGCAAAAGTCAGCAGAATTATTAGCAGCTATTCTTCACTATAACTACAGAGCTCAGAAGAAAACTGAAATTATTGAGCTCATTATCAATGAATTTTCTCTATCTTCAAAATTCTCTGACAGGTCTCTGTTCATCGACTTTTGTGCCTATATAAAAGACTTATGCTCCAGAAACTTTTTCAGCAAACACTTTTTAGACCAGCTTTTACAATTAGGAAAAGACCCAGTAAATAACGTAAAATGCAATTTTGCTGCACACTACACAGAGTTAAGATACTGCATCCATAAAGATGATGCTGAATCTGCAGCAAAATTTAGAAATATCCTAAACTTTTATATAGAAGATTCTGATAAACTTCTATCAGAACTTGCTATCAAAGCTGATGACTCCTTGAATACAAAAAGCTGAGAAGAAGCCTATGGGGACGAAGGAGAAACTGTCGACCATTTACGACAAAAATTTGAAGCTGAGCAGGTAGAAAAGGAACAAAAAGAAATCGGTAGCTTCAAAAAAGCAATGATGGAAGAAATCACTGTGAGAAATCGCCAGAATTCTCAAGGATCAAGAAATTTCAGACACTCCACAAGAAGTGGGGCAAAAACACCAGTAAAGAGATACAGTTACTCAGATGCTGACAGGTATGAAAGCATGGCGAAAAATGTGCAGAGAAGCTTCATTGCTACAAAAAAACATAAATAATGTAATTTTTCTTAATTAATGCTGAAAGACGTTAACAACCATTCCAGATCTAGGCTTAGGCTCGAACCATGTGGACTTAGGAGGCATGATCTGCCCAGCGTCTGCAATTGCCATAACCTCTTCAATCATAACAGGGTACAATGCAATTGCAGCCACACAGTCTTTCTTGGTTCCTGTTTCTTCATGAACTTCTTGAGCTTCTATTGTGCTTCCGTCGACCAATGTCCATGTCTTCTTGATGATTTCCATCTTTTTGTCACCTTCACATCCTTTATGGACTTGGCAAGTCAGTTTTACAGCATTTTCAGGCCACTCGTCATTGATTATGATACTTTCGATCCTTTCTTGGCTTACCTCGACATTTTCTGTCTGTGCATTTTCAATGAAATGCTCAGATAAGGTGACATTTGCGATTGTTTTGGTTTTTATGTGAGGAGCACAGCCAACACCAATAGTTTTGAAGCGGGGGTTTAGGATAGCTTTTCTATGAGGACGGCTGATAAGACTATCATCAGTAAGAAGCATACAGACCACTTCAAAGCCATCAACAGAGCCATAATCTATAGCTTCAAAAATCGACTCTGACCAATGTCCAAACTTCGCAATTCTGTCAGCGAAGCTCATTTGGTTCCCTTCATTACGTCCAATTAATCCTTGTGAGCCACTCTCATTGCAAAAGAACTGGCTTGCTTTGCTCAATCCATCTGACCACTCCAAAGCGTGCAAATGCTCAGTGCATTTTAGCTCCAAAATGGCTTCTTCTGCAGCATCAACCCCTTCATTGGTAAACAGTGGCTCAGCGCCATATCTGCATTTCACTTTATTTGCTTTATACAAATGTAAATGATTTTCCATCCTTATTGCAAATTTCTGAGGGTTGGTGCGGGCATTATTAATTTCATTGAAAATTTGCTGCCTCATTTCCTGGTATGTTGGAAGCTTGGTATAGTCGCACCTTCTTTCAAGCTCATCAAGTCCTCGAATTCCGCCTACAAAATCAATTCTTTCACTTGTAGTCAGGTCTTCTATTCCCAAAATTGGGGCAAGACAAAGCTGGGTAAGTAAAAATGAGTCTAAATTGCTGACTGGGTCATTTCCTGTGATTTTTTCTGGCTTAATTCTAAGCCCAATCCACTTGCCGTTTAGGTATAATGAGTAATGATGCTTGGCAGGAGGTGCTCTTTCGGAGATTTCTAATATATCGAAATTTTCACTCAAAGCAGTTAAAAATTGTTCAGGTGTTAAACCATTTAAGTCTCTGAGAACTCGATTATAGTCAAAAATCTTCAATTGATTGTGAGGATAATGCAGAGCCATGAAATAATTAAAATCTTCATTTCCTGTGATCTCTTGTCCTGCAGCCCTTGCTCTTTGCTGTCTCAGTTTCCCTACATTGAAAGCAGAAGCACTTCTGTGGTGTCCATCAGCTATATACGTGAACGGGATATTTTCAAAGCAGTTCACAATAACAGCTGACTCTTCACTTGTGCATTTCCAAAGTGTATGTCTAATTCCATCATCTGTAGTTACATCCACAAATGCATTTCTCGCTATCACACTGGACACAACGCTATCAATTTCTTCACTTGCAGGGTAAGTTAAAAAGACTGGACCTACATTTGCACCTTGGATGTCAGTTAATTTGGTCCTGTCTTCTTCTTTTTTCTTTCTTGTTAATTCGTGACGCTTTATGCGGCCATTTTCATAGTCATCAACAGAGGCTCCAGCTAAAATTCCATACTGGATTCTTCCATTCATGGTTTGGGCATAAATATAGATAAGCTCTTCTGGCTCTTGAATTAGTCAATGGTTTGCAATGAAGGCTTGCAAATTTTTGTGGCCTGTTTGGTAGACGATGTCAGAGTAGACATCAACATCTTCTGGAAGGTCAATTTCTGGTTTATTGCAATGGAGAAATGAGACCTCATTTCCGTGTGCCATTATGCGGGCTTCGTCAGAGTCCAAGACGTCGTATGGAGGAGCTATTAATCTATCAGCTATTGAAGGATCTACAACGTAGCCTTTAAATGGTCTAATCTTTACCATAATATTGTGTAAGATTAACTTAATGAGAAATGTGGCTTATTTATGAAGAGAAATCATAGATCTTTTGTGACTCTTGCAGACTCTTTCAAGCTTTATATGCTTTTTAGAAATTATTTGAATTTTAAGCTATTAGACAATTGTTTAGTATTTATTATCTTGCTCTAGAGCTGTAGAACTCAATAAGTGATGTGGCTAGGTAGTTTACTTGGTCACTTTATAAAATGATCACAACTTAAGCAGAAAAATCAGGCTCTTATGAGCATTTTATTAAAAATTGCCGATATTTAGATAAGATAATTACAATTTTACCTTAGAATCTTCTTAGATTGCAGACTCTTACTCAGTGGAGTAATAACCTTCTCTTTATTTATCTGTATAGTTGGAATTATTGTCCTTTTGACAAGCTTTTCTGTTGTTTTTGGTATCTTCAATCTTACTGGTGAAGGTGTGTTAAGATTATCATAATTTTCTTTTAACACCTGCGATCCTTGTGTTCTATCTGTCTTTAAATCGCTTTTATCTGTATCCTGATACACATAATCATTTTCCTCGTTCAAAATTTCTCCTTCTTCCTCAAGCTGCTTTCTCGATCTTTGTGGGGATTCATTATACAATGAGAAAGTATTTGACCTCTTGTGCACAAATGTATTTGGTGAAAATATCCTATCTCTTGGAGAAATTAAAGCACCAAGCAGCTTATGCGAATCTTCATCTTCACCCCTCCTTTCCTGAGTAATAAATAGTCTTAAAAATTGGTCTATCATCATATACCCTCCTCCCACTCTGCAAACCAAGGACCCATTTTTGATGGAAACGCTTACTTTCTTATTTCCTCCAAACCCGTAAACTCCTTCAGCAACTTTATTGAATTGGGTTTCCACCCCATAGTTTTTCAAATACTCAATAAATCTTTCATCAGCATTTTCAGAGAGAAGCTTAGATTTAGACAAGGGTGTGGTATCCCGTGACTTGCTTTCTTTAAGCTTGATCTGCTGGAATTGTTCATAGTTTTTCTTTTTAGTTGTAGCTAGTCTATCAGTTAAAATTTTTATTTGTTCTGCTTGCTGGCCAATATCATCATAACTTTGACGCAATTTGTTAGAGAAAGTTGTGAGCTGGATTTTGAGCTCTTTGTTTTCTTTTTCTTTTTCTTCAAGCTTGAAAGAAGTCTCTTTTAGCTGAAGGGATTCAACTTTGTTGGCTTGCAGTTTGGTAGAATACTCATTTTCTTTTTCTTCAAGTATATTTTCAGTTTCTGCAATTTTCTTGTGGGAGTCTCTTAAGTCACTGTTTAGTCTTGAAATTTCATTTTCTAGGTACTTAGTTGAGGATGAGAGTTTTTCAGTAAAATTTTTGAGATGCTCTTCATTTTGAGAAGAAGCTTGCTCAAGCTTCTCTTGGAGAAGTTTACGTTGAAATTCAGACTCCTCAAATAGTTCTAGGACTTGATGAAGCCTTTCTTGCAGTTTATTTGCTGAGTCCTTGCAGCTTGAAATTTCAAGTTTTTCTTTGAGCTCTTCATTTTCATGCTCAGCATTTTTAAGTCTCATACTCAGCTCAGAATTTTTTTGTGTCATTTCTCCAATCTCCTTTTCTTTATTTTCCAGCTCATTGAGCATACTTTTTTCTTTTTTGCCAATAGTATCCACATACACTTCAAACTCTTGTGCCAGCTTATTTACTTGTTTTTCCAAATGCTCTCTTTGGTATTTTTCCTCTTTATATAAAGTTTCAAAGGACCGTGCCTGCTTTTCGAGATCATTTTTTACCTCCAAAAGTTGATTATACTGCGATTTCAAGCTTTCAACCTGCAAGGTTATACTATCTTGAGTTAGCTCTACACTGTCTTTGATTTTATTTGCAAATTCTTCTTGAAGCTTGGTTTCCAACTCTAATACTTTTGCTCGCAGTGATTTATTATTTTCTATTAAAAATTTGTTGTTCGGCTCTTGGGACTGCCTGCAGGAAAAGCGGGAAAAGTCGTGGTCGAGAAAAGAGCTCTGATCACATTCAGTGACGTCTGGAACTGGAGTTAAAAATGTAAACTGATTCATTGAAATTAACAGTCTTGGAGTTTGTGTTTGGGTAGGGATCATTGTGATATAGTCCTCACTTATATTGTCGTACAAGGGAAGCCATAGAGTTCCTTCTTGAGGGAGAACGGAAATGTCCATTGAAACACTGCCTTCTGCTTTTTCATGGCCAACACCTTTGATTATAAAGCGGATTATTCCAAAAGACGGAATCTCTATTGTGCTGTTTTCACAGTTTTCAACATGCAAGGGAGTCACGACTTCGTGCAATCTGTCATCAATTGTTATGTAGCAGCCTAAGTTTTCGATTTGTTCAGAAAATCCTTCTGTTTTAATTAGACTGATCTCAAGAGATTTTTTCATTTAAATTTTTAACGACTTTTCAAGTTATTCTAATATGCAACATCATTAATTTTTGGGTTTAAAAAGATTTAAATTTGTTAATTTGAATAGATAAAGCAAATTATTTAATTCTGCCTGAAGGAATAATGATTCAGTAACTAAAAGAAATCAAAATTTGCCAATTAAATTATTTTATCGATACTTCAAAATATTTTTTATTCTTATAAGGTTTCTATAATATTTAAAATGTTAAATCTAAGTTTTGAGTCATATTAACCTCTGCTATTATGTGTACACACAAAATTAAATCATTCAAGGGAGAAATCATTAGGATTCATTTAGACTCCTCTTAAATTGCATATTGCATTAGCTTATCTTATAATGGAACCTAGCTCAAAAAGAGAAATTGCAGATAAGCAGGCATCCTCTTTGGCGGTTCCAGACTCATCAACCGTAGAAGGAAATCATGAAAAAAATGATTCCGATCTCTTCTCAGCAATTTTCGCTAACATTTCTGATCCAGAATCAATGCTTCAGAAATGCTTCGACGAAAAGGACCAAATTATGGAAGAAAGCTTCAAAAAAGTCCCAAAGCTCCACCCAATATGGGCAAAAATTGTTTCCTCAGCCAAATCTGTGGACAAAGAAAAAGAATTGTGGGAAACTTTTTCAGAAAGCGAGCTGCCCAATGACGAGTCATTAAAACTCAAAAACATTCTTTTTAGTTTCGGGCTCTTCAGTGAGTTTCTTCAAATAGGCAACGTCAGCTGAGCCTTGACAGAGAAATTCCTGAATGTCTGGCAAGAAAATCTTCAGGACAAGGAATTAAGAGCTCATGCGAAGGCTTCTCAATTGCTGGCAGTATTTTTGTCGAAATTGAAAACAACTGAGATTAATGCAACTGGGTATTTTAGACAAATTTTTTCTGTAGTTCCTAAAGTAAAATCATCAGAACTATTACAGACGATCACAAAAACTTTGATTAAAAAGGCCGATAATAAAAGATGTGAGTGGGCAATTTCTAGATTAGGTAGGATTGACAAAGAAAAGTCAGGATATTTTGTAGTCAATCAGCTGTATAATTTTGCTAAAAAGAGTGACATCAGTCAAGAGTTGGTGCAAGACTCACTTAAGCAATTGTTTGAGATAAGCATTTCACAAGACCAAAATTTAGCTGAATTCGCAAGGAAGATGATCTTAGTTGCGCTAGGGCAATTAGATAAAGATAATTCAATTTTTGTTTATGGGCTGATTAAAGAGCAGAAAAACGAAAATTATCCAATTTTAGCTGGATTTGTATCGAAGATTGGTAAAATTAAAATTTCTGATTCAGAGGACGAGCAGTTAGGAAAAAGAAAGGCGAAGTCTTCAAGTTTAATTACGCAATCACAATTAGATACACTAAAGCAGCTTGGCTTAGTTCTCGGTATTGAAAGTTTCTATCTTAATAACTTTTCAATTTGTGATCAGCTCATTGAGCTGGCAACGGCATTAATAAGCAATAGGCCCAACAAACAAAAAGAAGAAAATCCTTTAGACATGCTTTTCAATGCATTCTACAAAGAATACACAAAATCCGTTTCATACACAAGAGGGTTAATTAAGAAGACTTTTCAAGAATTTGTTGGGGAAATTTCAATGAATTTTGTTGACAAACTCTGCCTACAAATACAAAGCAGGATGAATATTTCTGAAGAAGTCATAAAAAAACCATCTAAAGAAGAAAAAGTCGTTGAAAACTTATCTGAGCTCAAGCCTGAAAATAGCGATAACTCACAAAAACAAATCTGGATTAACACCCTTAGGAACGATCTATCTCTAAGGGTATGCGATTTAATAGAAATCATAATCAAAAATACAGAAAACCACACAATTTTATTAAAACTCTACAAAACCCTCATAAAATGCTTCAAAGCTGCATTTAAAAGGAAAAAGAGAACTGGACTTGCAGAGCGATACCACTATTTAATGGATGAAATTTCCAAAATTGAACTGAGTGTTGACAAAAGTGAGACTAGCGATTTGGGGGCAATTTTTGCCGCAGCAGTAAAATGTGTTATGAGAGAAAAAAATCTAAACAAATTTTTAGCAAAAACGCTCTTCAATTTGGTAAAAATTATAGACAAAGCCAATCATGAAGAAGCAACCCAAGTTGTAAACGACACAATCAGCAACTATATGACTTCGAAAAATCCTAAACTGAGCCTAGATGTACTAAGCGGGATTGTTTTAGCATTAAGCTTCGATAAGTACATTTTAAATCTATTGCACAATTATGTTAAAACCGGAAAAGACCAAAAAAAGAGGCTTGAGGCTCTCGAAATTTTAAAGAAAATGATCAAATTATGGCCATATAATGACAAGGATGCAAAAAAACTCTTTAGAGCTATAAAACAAATTTTGGATGAAAAATTAAAAAATAAGGAAAAGAATAAGTTGTTGAAGAATATCTTGGCAGCGCTATTTATTTACTCCAAAAAGACGACGGAAATGGAGCAATTTTGCAAGAGGTTAGAAAGAATAAAGCCAAAGTTATCAAACATCCCTTCACTATCTGGAATAATCTCACAAATATCCAAGTCTAGTAAAATATAAATTTTATTCTTCAGTCGTAAATAATTTTCTTAATGAATAAATCTTTATCAAGTAATTCTAATTCAGATACTATAAGTCATTTTTAATACTAGAAATTGATTATTCAAATTAAACTCGTATAAGTTATTATCAATCAAAAATTTACAATAAAGTAAATAAAGATTATATTTTATATTTCCCTAAATTAAGAAAATTGATGCATATTTACACTATATAAATAAATCTAATACTTTATAGCTTTATTAAAAACATTATTTACTATTGTTTTAGGGAGAATAATTTAGTCAGTATAATTGATAATTAACTAAGCCAGGATCTAAATCATGAAAGAATAGGATATTTATGCTGCAAATAGAGATTAATATGCCTTAAAATTCCTTGCAACTAATTTGGAAACTTGGTATCATAGAAAATCTTAGCAATCAATATTTTAAATTTACTGGTAACGCAAAAAAGAAAGATTACTATAAAATCCGATCATATGTAGCCCAAATAATCTGCCGCAACCAATTTTTTTGTATAGAATCTACGATTTAATGCTCAAATAAATTTTATTTTAGATTTCTGATGTAAAAATTAACAAAATTTTATGGACTAATTCTCAAAACTTTATATTTTTTAAAATTTGACAGTTTCACTATTCATTGATAGGACTTGATGCTTTCACTTATGCAGTAAAAAGAAGAACCTTAATTCTAAGTTTATAGACCTTTTATGTGATAATAAGTAAGTAAAATACAGTTTGCCATTTTAAGCATATTCATAAAGCTGGTTGTTTTAGCAAAGCAATAAAAATTAATGGAACCCAGAAAAGCCAGACTCGACGTACCGACGAACAATAGTAGCGGATCATTCCCAGAAGACTTCATAGGCAGAAGCTGGGATGGAACTAACAACACAACCAGGAGCAGCTCCCGATCAGATCTCATCCATGCATCAGTATCTCAATGCCTAAGTGGAATTCTGGATGAAGAACCTTCGCTTTCTTACAGTGAAGAGTTTGACCCAAATAACCCCGATTTTGAATTTTCCATCGCAAATATCCCTTTCCTTTGCAAATCTAAGTCAGGCAGTAAGAGAGCACAACAATTTATAGCACGAAGTCGGCCAGAAGAAATCGAGCAGATCGTAGAGGTCGTTTCTCCACATCTCGGCGAGCTGATGTCAGACCTTTACGGAAACTATATGTGCCAGACTCTGTTTCAAAGCTGCTCAGCAAGGCAACGCCTCACCCTTCTGAATGGAATGAAGGACGACCTAATTTTAGTCTCCAAGAACCCTCGAGGGACTCACTCTTTGCAGACTGTAATTCGGCTTGCTAGTCTACCTGAAGAAGAAGCGGTCTACCAAAAAGCTTTCCAAGGTCACGTGGTTCGTCTTTCCATGGAAACAAACGCTTCTCATGTAATTCAAAGTCTATTATCCACCCTCAAAAACCGGCATTTTATCATCCGCGAAATCGTAGGTCACGTCAGAGAGCTTGCACTTGACAAGTTGGGCTTATGTGTAATCAAAAAATGTGTCAACGATCCTCAGGTTTTCAATGAGCTGCTTGGTCAGGCCATTGTTCTAATGCAAGATCCATATGGGAACTACGCACTCCAGCATATGATTGATACTTGGCAAGAAGAGTGTTCCTTCCAAATCATTAATTGCATTAAAGGAAAAGTCGTGCAGCTCTGCATTCAGAAGTACTCGTCAAATGTAATGGAAAAGTGCCTTAAAGAAGAAAGAATGAGGAGGGAGATCATCAATGAACTCATAGCTGGAGGGAAAATGCAAGTTTTGCTAGGGTGTCCATATGGCTGCTATGTGCTGAGGACTGCTGCACTTGAAGCTGAGCCTGAGCTCAGAGAGGGCTTAAGGAGAGCAATTACAGCAGTGATTCCTCAGATCCATCAGAAGAAGCTCAAGCCACGATGGGATGAAATTTTATCTTATCTTAGTTAAGTATACTAATTCAAGTCCCTGATTATTTAGAACATTCTGTTAATTATTTCATTAAAACCTTCTGTTTCCATATCGTAGGAAAGCGACATGGCTTCCATGAAGGAACAATCTGAGCCATTTCTCTGTAAAAGTAATGTGGCTACCTCAAAGTAGTCAGGATGCACCATGTCGCCGATAAATAATCCGATAGTTTTGACCTTACTTCCATAGTAGTAAAGCTGGATTTCTATTTGCCGCTGTAAACTTGGGGCATAATCGAGGAGCTCTATCATTTGGTCTGGATCAGAATTTCTGGGCAAATAGAGTATCACATTTTTTGTGATTTTCTCGCAAATTTTCATGATTTCTTTAATGTCTGGTGTGACTGACTTGAAAAGGTCATAGCTTGGATTTTTTAAATACTCAGGACCTCCCCAAGGAGGCGACATAAAAATAACGTCAACATACCCAAAATTTTCAGCGACTTCTAAGAAATCGCCTTGTATATACTGGATCATATCACTTACTCTATACACCTCAGCATTATTCCTTAATAGCTCAATTTTTTTGGGATCTAGTTCAATAGCTATCACTTTGTTAGTTTTAGCAAAATGCACGACATTACCTCCAGCTCCGGAAAAGCCATCCATAATGATCTCAGCATCCTCGCATGTTTTCGCTATGTGTTTTGCTATTGGCTCATGAGTTGCACTGTATCAGCTTTCTTCATCCAGCTTGATCCCTTCATCAAACTTAGAAAAAATGCTGTATCTTTGGCTTCAATACTTCATAGGCACCTCTTCGGGCTTAGACTTCTTATTAGGATATGGTTTAGGACTGTCTGGAAGTATAAAAATCTTATCCATGATCACAATTGTTGTATTCTTACCTGTGCCTATCAGTTGTGTGCCTTGTTTCAGCTTAGTAAAACAAGGCAGATTTTTAATTGCCTGTTGGTCAAATTGAGTGTGTTTGACATCCGATGAGCTAAAATCAGCTGCCAAATCTAAATTTATGTTAAGCAGGATTTCTTCATATGTTTGCTTCCCAGAGTTTTTCCGGGCTTTTTTAGACGGTTGTTTTGTGTAAGACTGTGTTCGGATCCTTCTCATAACAATTGATATTTACAAATAAATCTATTCTAATATAAACAATGGCTGAGACTAAAGAGATTCATATCCCTATCGATACCAACCCAGTCACTTTAACAAGATCCATTATGATGGATCAGAGACGTAACCCAGACGCCAAAGGTGACCTGACGCAGATTCTTAACTCCATCATGCTTGCTTGCAAATTTGTCAGCAATGTAGTCAGAAAAGCTGGAATCTCCTCTCTCTATGGACTTGCTGGAAGTCAAAATGTCCAAGGCGAAGCCCAGAAGCCAATTGATATCATTGCGAACGACATTTTCATCAACTCTTTGAAGTTCTCCAATAAAATCGCAGCACTGGTCAGCGAGGAAGAAGATAAAATCTACATTATGGGTGGCGCTGAGTCAGGAAAGTACATCATTGCTTTCGATCCTCTGGACGGGTCTTCCAATATTGATGTCAACGTCTCAATTGGATCTATTTTTGCAATCTGGAGAAGGCCAGACGCAAGTGCTCCAGTCTCTGCTAGAGATTTCTTGAGAAATGGCACTGAGATTGAATGCGCAGGATACTGCATTTATGGAAGCTCAACTCAGCTTGTCCTTGCGACAAAGAATGGAAAGGTTGATTGCTTCACTTTGGATAACTCAATTGGGGACTTCATCTTGACCCATCCTAATATGAGAATCCCAGAAAGAGGGCATATCTACTCAGTAAACGAAGGAAACTCCTTATTTTGGGACCCAGCCATCACTCATTTCGTAGACTCAGTCAAACATCCAGAAGATGGCAACCCTTACTCTTTAAGATATGTCGGATCAATGGTATCAGATGTCCACAGAACTCTTCTATACGGAGGTATTTTTATGTACCCAGCTGATAGCAAATCTCCTCATGGCAAACTTAGACTGCTTTACGAAGTCCTGCCTATGAGCTTCATCGCTGAGCTCGCAGGAGGAAAAGCCACTGACGGCAAAAGAAGGCTTTTAGACACTGTCCCTGAGCACATCCACCAAAGAGCACCTTGCTACATTGGAAGCCCTTACGAGATTTCTCAGCTAGAAGCAGCTTATGCGAGCTTAACTTAATTCCTAATGGATTTAAATGGTTGAATAATTGAATCGAAAAATTAATTATGGGCGACACACGCACTCCTCTCTTAGAAAAGAATCTTGTGGTATCTGAACTCGACGAACTCAACCGACTCTTCAATAAATGAAGGTTTTTTAGGATGCTCTCTGCAATATGCGGAGGAAGTGCAATCATTCCTGCTGCAACGGATTACGAACTGCATTTTTCAGATCAAAGAACTGCAGAAAACTGCCTAACTGATGACACTGCAACTTATGCAGCTAGAAATGTTGTAATGGCCTTGAGCCTCCTTGGGATTGCATGTCTTATTCCTTATAGGTATTACTTTCTTAAATGAAAAAGGCACATTCCCAGGACATTTAGGGAGCTGCCTTCTTTGAATAAACTGACTATTATGCAGGTTTTCGAAATGAGGAAAAAAGCAAGTATGGGAGAATGGCTGGGCGATGACATGGTACCAGCCATTGTGCTTTACTGCATTTTCCCTTATCCCTGGCTCTCTGCAACTTATACTGTCCCTCAGCAAATTTCTTACCAAGAAGTAGAGGTCTGCTACTTTTTCGCTGAGCTATTCTACGCTGTTATGTACTTTAGGATCGTTTTCTTGATTTTGTCACTCTTCAACTACGGTAAATTTCAAAATCAAGCAGCAATGAGGTACTGTGCAAAGTTCAATGTAAAGCCATCGCCGACTTTTTCAATGAAATGCTATATTAACCAGAGGCCGCTAACTATGCTTGCCTTGTTTTTCATTGTACCTGGAGTAGTGATTTTTGGACTGATCACGAGAATTTTTGAAAGGCCTATGATGCTACCAAACATGGACTTTGATTATGCAGGAAATGCTATGTGGGGCATTATTATCACAATGACGACAGTAGGATATGGAGACACAGTTCCTACAACTATTTCTGGCAGGGTCGTGGTTGTTTTGAGTGCATTTTGGGGAGGTATTATTCTCTCTCTGACCTCAGTGGCGATGGGGAGCTTTTTATTGCTTAAAAGCAACGAAAAGAAAGCTTTGGATGGGATCTTGCTCAGCAAAGTTGCATCCAAAGCAATCAGTACCGCGATGAAGTACTACAACTCAAAAGAAGTAGGCCTCCTAAAAAGGCACGACCAATGGAAAGAAATTAAATCAGCTTTAAGAGACTTCAACGATTATAAAGAAGAAAATGCTATGACCAACACGATTGATTACAAGGTTGCTGGCCTGTCCCACAGAATAAATACCGTTGAAACCCAGGTTGAAGATATCACTCAGATCTTACAAACGGTTCACGACAAACTAGACAATTTCATGACCAAGGGACAAGACAAATCAGATAATAATTAAGGTAAAATTATCAAATATTTATTAAAATAGACACCTTCAAAGAACTAGTCTTACTCGGCGCCAAAAGGACCAGAGTGATTGAGCTTTCTGATGACTGGGAGCCAACTGATTTCGAATTAATTAAAGCACTCAAAGCAAAAATAATGAGATCTATTAATAAAAAGAGATCCTCAGAAGTAATTGAAAAATTTGGCCTCACAAAAGGGGTTTACGATCTTTTTGCACAGTACCAAAACTTAGCGAGAGTTAAAGACGAGACCAAAATGATGATGACAATCCCTAAAATCCCTTATCTTACACAAACAAAACTGCAGCACTTCATCGACGAGAGGAAACCTTATAAAGACATAGCAAAGCACATCCCTATTTCTCAGGTCGAAGAACTTCTAGACGAATATGTACCGACTGCTGTCATGCGAACAGCTTTAGGCCCAGCAGCTGAAGATGTAATCTGAAGAATTTATGCCTACAAACTTATTGTGATCCCTGAGTTCTTAGAAGTCACTTCAAAAGAGCTGCTGAACTTGATGAATATTACCAGGCATCAGAGAAATGCAATGGTGAAATCTTATATTGATATGATTCAAACGTTAATTATGTACTGGCTAGGTTAAGAATAAAATACTTGCTTAAAGATCTCTTATTATCTCGTATAAATAAATGTGACTTGAGTCTTTAAACTTCTTTAAAGGATGATCTGTGTCTGTTGTGTAAGGGAAGTTAATTTCAAGTCTGTTGGCAATTTTCATTTGATTGGATTGACAGAGCTCGTCGATTCTATTTTCCTTTTGGAGTCCGATCTTGCTTGCGAAATCGCTGTAAAAAAGAAGCAGCTTTCCCTTAGCGTTTAGTTTTTTTGTCTGCATAAAAGCAGCTTTAAGCAAACTCTCATTAGGGTCGTAAACTCCACTGTCTAGTGCAGTTTTCTTAGAAACTGGAATTCAAGGAGGGTTGCACACAATGACGTCGCACATTGGCAAATCCACTTTATTTGCATCATCATGTACTGCGTTCACGTCGAGCTCAAGCTTCTGAGCATTTAAATTTGTACACTTCGCTGCTTGGAATAGTGAATCTACCCCAAATACCTGCATTCCTTTCTTTGCAAGCATAAATCCTAACACCCCAGTGCCGCATCCCAAATCAATTGCAGTTCCTTGCAGTTCTGTGCTGTCCAGGTACTTTTTAAAGAGATTTAAAAACTCCTGGTTTGTAGGGCTTCATACCCCATATAGTGGGTGGATAGTCTCTTCTAATGCTTCAATGGGCAGTCCTTTGGAGTTCCACTCATTCGTTGATAAAATGCCTTCCCATAAGTTCATTGGCATGAAGACACTGTTTGGCTCATCTATAAAGGTTCGAATGGCTGAAGGCATTATAGACACATCTGGAGGATACTTCAGCTTAATTTGGTAGTTTTCAGATATAATGAACCCGAATCTCCCAAAAAAATGATTCCTGTCTTGCTTGAAGCGGCGGTATAAGTGGAAAATCTCTTTTGGGGACTTGTCTCCGTAATTTGGGTGAATCTTTTTCCACTTATACTTGAGATTCTTGTAAATCGCTATCATTTTGCTGTGCTGAGCTTCTGGAACGATAAACTCAATTGACTTCTCTTTTCTCATTCGTCGAAAAAGGTCGTTTGCTCGAATTGTGTCGACTACTTGGAAGAATTGTGCATCTTCCAGTCCACTGCTGCTGAAAAGTGGGGTCAAAAGCTTCACTGGGCCGAAAGGAGATTTCACTAGCATAATTTATTTTATCATTAAATTTAATTTTCCAACCAATTCTTGTATATTTGCTGAGCCCCTTCCTCGTCCTTTAACAGCTTTCTGATTTCATATAGATTTTTTGCACTCAGATTGCTATATTTTTCTGTTTTCTTGGAGAGGGCTAAGCCATAACTTAAGTTCCTGGAATAGGACATTAACACTTTTTCATAGTAATGTGTGGCTCTTGTAAGAAAATTGATGTGGTGGAAAGCTCTGCCGATGTTATAATTAGCCTCTGCGTAGTCAGTTTTTTTCCTTATTCTTGAGTAGTTTTTTAAGTACTGCATAGCTTTTTCATAATAATCTTCTTTCTTTTGCAAATTTCGTGATGATAGGGAAAACAAGTAGCATAGCCCAAGGTTTAAATTAACTAATGAGTCCTCAGGATCTTGAGCATAGAGAAAACTGTACTGCTTTATGGCATGTGAAAAATACCCTGTCTGCAAATAATTATTGCCTAAGAGCATATGAACTGCATAATGGTCTGGGAGCTTTGCATTTAATTTGCTTAACCACGTTCTTAATTGTGTGGAACTTGACTTTCTTAGCAAGCATGAAAGAACAGCCCAGTTATTCCCTCGGTCTTCTTTTTCGCATATAAATTTATATGCACTAATAGCTTGCTCGTAATCTTGATCTTTTATGCATATTTTTGCTAAAGTTTTTTTCATCCGCAGCCTTCTGTCTTTTCTATACATCTCTAGCTTTAGAAGCCTATTAATGAGCTCTTTTAATTCCTTATAAAAACTTTCTTCATTTTCAAGGTCTGAAATTATTTTTTCAATTAGTCTCACAAAGACTTCTTCGCCTATCTCAGCTATAATTCCAGATTTATTGGAAATCTCGAGTTTGAGCTGGATATCTATCATCTGATGCACAAACTGAAGAGTGGCTGGGATTTGAATTTGTATAAAAGCCTCTTCTATTTTCAGCTTTGCCTTAGCAATGAAAGAGTCTAAAAAGCCACTTGTCAGCTCTGAAGTGTCTATATATGGAATATCAGTGGTTTGCAGAATTTCCATTGACCTTTCTATTTCTCCTTTGGTTTTGTAAATTTTTGATAGACAGACTCTTGCTTCTATATGTAGGCCAACTTCATTGCTGGAAAGTACCAAACTCAATGCATCCTCAGCAGATGAATAGTCTTCAATCTACATATTGTTTACCTCCTTATAAAGCTTCCCACAGGCAAGTCAGAGAACTGGCTTGTCATAGCTGTCGACTTGTCTAAGCTGCTCTAAAAACTGCAAGCTCTTATCAGGGAATCCTAAATCTTGATAAAGACAGCCGATTAAATAGTAAAGGTCAGGGAAGTGCTTCACAGTCTGCTCCAATAGTTTTTCAAAGCATAAATCAGCTTCTTGAATTCTCCCAACCCTCGCCAAGCAGTAGCCTAGCTTTGTTTGTATGTCAATCGGGAACTCCTGGTCTGAAAATTTATCAAGATAATCTATACAAAACTGGTAGTTGGAAATTTGAATATGCAAATCACAAAGCAAATTAACTAGATTTGGATCATATTTCTCTTCAAGAATTTCTTGTAAGCTGCTAATTGCTTTTGAAGGCTGAGCCAAAATATTGTAAACCTCTACAAGTGCTTTCGCAACTGTAGGATCACATGGGTCAGAAACTTGGAGAATCTTGAAATATGTTTTTCCTGCTTTTCTATAGTCTCCGATTTTTTCATAGCAAACAGCTCTAAGTATGATTTACTTTTCTTTCATAAGATCGATATCAGGACCTTTCTTGTTCTGAAGAGCTCTTGAAAAGCAATAGACAGCTTCCTTAAAGTGACCAAAATCTTTGTGCATATGAGCGACTTTACTCCACAGCTCACTATCATGCTGAGTCATTTGCGCAGCTAGCATAAAAAAGTTGACAGCTTTGTCATGCTCTCGTCTTTCTTCGTGAATTAGGCCTAAGACGTGATATGGATCTGGAAGACATGGGGCTTTTGTAATGACATCTTTTAAGATTGCATAAGCCTCATCAAACTGATGAAAGACAAAATATTGGTTTGCTTGACCTAGGAGCTGCTCTATTTCTGGGGTCATTTTATTGCTTCCTTGGATTGTGGGGCCGATTCTAATGTCTTCGTCACTTGATGAACTCATTTAATTATTTTAATTTTAAAATGTTATTATGTAACAAATTTAATGAAGGCTGCTTTATATGCTGGAATTAAAGTAGATATATTTGTCTTTAGCAATAATAAGGCTTTTCATTTCTGCATAAATTATCTTATATTTATTCTAAGGTGGTAATCTAAACAGGAAAATAAACCTTCAAGCTGAAATATGCATCTTAAAGAAAAACTAATAATTTTTTCAAAAACAAATAATAAATTTATCAATTTTAAATTTAAATGAAGCTGAACTCCTTTGATCAATAAAACAATTTTTATCTAACTTCAGCCATCGCGTTTATATTATGCTACTCAAGTTATTTAAGATTTTTATCATTCTAATTGCTTATTTGCCTACATTATTCATATGTTAGTTCAATACAGCTCTTAACTTTTCTGTTTCGAGCACTTCCTATATTAATCTAATAAACTTTTGTGTCTGTTGGATCAAAATTATTTTTAATAAGAAGAAATAATTCAATGGAAATGCACCTTTCTCATAAAGATCAGTTTCTGTATGTGAAATTTCTTATCTTAAAACATTTAAAAAAAATGATGCTGGCAAGTACTTAAAAATATTCTAAATCTTCCCAAACGACCCCCATCGTCGATCAAGGTGGCTAATATTAAAAATTGAATCATATACTTTTTCGAGTTTTACTTTCTCTCCTCTTCAATTAATTATTTTTCCTTAAGAAGACAGACAAAGAGCAGATATATTAAATTTGCTATTAAACTGCTGAAAGACATTAACAAGTTTTTTAATTAAAACTCCTCTTTTAATTTTTAACAAGCTTTAAAATATTAAATGAACATCTAACAAGAAATTGTTAGAAAAAGATATATTGGATTTGTTTTTTTCTAATTAAATTTGTCGATAAATATGGATTTTCAAAATTTTTGAGTTGCTTTTAATTGTGTACCATGCATTGATGCATTATTTGGATCACAGTAGGAGTTTTTCAATAGTTGATTTTAGGAAGAACGGAATCATTAAAAATTAAGACTCATATAAATTGAGCATACTTAAGTTTGTGAAGTTCCATATACTTTTACTTAAAAAACTATAAGAATAACTTATATAAAATTTTTAAATTCATGAATGACATGAATGACGCTATTAGGGAAAGAGCTTCTGCGGCAATCATATAACATATTAAATCATTTTAAAGTAAAAATAGCCCCTTAATTTTGGCATTTTGTGTAGAATTTTATTTCAGCTTCATAATTAATGGTTAAGCTTTTTTCATTTGTCTATAATATCAGTTTTATATCAATTAATACATTCACAAATGGAGAGATTTATTATATTTCTGTTAAAATCAGCTTTCTGTGGTGTTAATTTTATAAAAAGGTTTTATTATTCATAAAAAATTTATTTTATGTTTCTCTAAACTTTATGATAAAGCATTTTCGAAACTTCTTTGAAACATCATCTTGTTAAAATGAATAATTCAATTCATTTTTGGCTTATCTAGATATAAGTGAAAAACAGACAGTTTAGCAGTCAGAATTTTTATTAACTAATTCTTAATATCAATGGACGGAAATTATCACCCCGGAAACAGCCATTCTGATCTTGATATATCTATTCATTCTGTTTCTCTTCCTCTTCATCCTAGCCTTCTTGAAAATGAAAGATCTTTCGATCAACTTTTGGATTCCTGGTTCGGTCGGCAAGAAAATTTATTGAAAAGCATGCTAGAGCAAGGAAGGAAATTAGAAGAAGAATTTAATTTTACTCTCTCAAGATTACAAAGTATAACAAGTGATTCAGCTCAACAAGAAGCAAAGCTTGAAAGGGATGCAATTCAAGCCCTTAAAGAAGTTTTTTGTACGGTCCCAAATACCAATTGCGTAATAAAGTTAGCTTCACCAATTAGTCAGGTCTTATACAAAAATAAACCTTTCTCATTGAAAGTAACAATTTGTGGAATAGAAACTCTCAGCAGTCCGAGCTTCGGCTTGAAGATAAAAGCCTTCACATATGAAGTGCCTCCAAAGGAAATTACAAAGTCAAGTAAAAATGAACAAATTTTAAGAAATTCCAGAATTCAGGATGTTGGCACTTCAAAAAAAATTAAATTCAAAAGAGTGTCTTTTACAGACATCACAAGCAAATTCCCGTTGAGGAAGGTTATTTTTATGATTTACTCAGAAGAAAGGAATGATCTCTTGCCTTTAATAATACCTGGAATTCAAATAAAAGCAAGATTTCCTAGTAAGTATTTACAATAATTCCATTTGCTTAATTGTTATATATTTTATTATATTCAGCTAATTATATTTAATTAATAGTGAAAACATATATAGAATTTTATTCCTTATTTTAGCTTTTCGCTTAAAGCCAAATTCTGTTCATTACTTAAAAAATTTTTCAATGTTCTACTGATTATTGAATTTGACGATTAAGTAATTCCTAGTTAAGAGATATATATTTTTACTCAATCTTGCTTTGCTCAGATTTAAATAGATGCTGATTTCACCAGCATATGTTAAAATTAAAAAATATTGTATTGTTTAATTTCTTTATTATTTTGCTTAATCAGAGCCAAATACATTAAAATTTTAATTAATGAAAATTGGTTCATTACTTAAAAATATTGTTTTAAAGAAATAACCTTTATTATTGAAAACAAATTTCTAAAATAAAATGATATTGCTAAATATCAGTATTTTTAGATCAGAAATATGCCGTAGTCTGAGGTTAATGTTCTGACTCCAAAAGTAAAACAATTATTTAATATTAAAAATCTTTACCTGCATATTAAACACTTCATTGATTTCACTTGTGACATAATCATCTTTTTGTCTCTTTCGTCGACTTGCTGCTCTGTCAAAGTGCTTTTGAAGATATCTGCGTAGCAGTTGAATTCTGCTTCAGCTAGTCCTAATCGGTGATGGGCCATCCTTACCCTTCTTCTGAACTCAGGACTGACTTCTCCATTAAAAATAATGAACATCCCATTTACAATCATTTTGAAATTCTCCAGCTTCATTTTGATGAAATACTTGTGTAAAATTTCGTTTGATAAAATCTTGTTATAAAGTGAAAGAATGAATTGGTTCCAAAAATCATTCCCACCATATTTTTGTACCAAACTTTGCTGAGCTTGCAGAGAATTTACCTTTAGCTCGTCTAAACTATCAATGACATCATTTAAATGGCTTTGGGTTAGGTTGCAAATTTTTTCATTCCAGTTTTTACTTTTATGGACTTTCACGTGCTCAAAGTGATCATGGTTTCTGAAAGGGCATTGAAACTTAGAAATCAAAGGATTTGAGAAGCTTGCAGGCGCTTTGTGCTCTCCCAGCTTGGTTGCCTGCCGCTTTATTATATGATCTATATTTTCACTTGCTTTAGTATACTTTTCAAGCACATCTTTTTCATTGATTTCATTTGAAAGGATCATTCTATGTCTCGGCACTAAATTTACTGAAACTTCAACGTCCTCATCACTTTCACTCAGTTTCGTTTTAATTTTTGGCATTGAATTCTTTTTTGATAGCATTGGGGTACTCTCCTTAAGAGCTTTTATGGCGCTGTTAGATTGGCTTCTCCTTCTTTTATGCTTATCATTTGTTGGGGTGTTAATATAGCTTAAATTTATTTGGCAATTCAAATTATACTCCCTGCATTTAATCAGCACCCAATTTTTGTTTTTATCTAAAATGAAGTCAAATGTCATTTCTTTAAGTTCATGCCCTCTAAAAACAGCTGTATTGAAGAAACCAATAGCTTGAGAAATCATAGACTCAATTTCCATAATTTTCTGAATTTTTTCCTCATCATCGATTTTTGCATCAGAAGCTGTAAGTTTCCTCACTGGAGTGTTGAGGGTTCCATCTGATGTTAAGGATTGGTCAAAGCTTGCTTCTTCTTTTTCTTTCAAGCTTGGACTTCTTCGAACTATTTGTGATCTTGAACGGGGCTTGCTGCTCCTTTCTATTTGAGGTAAAAGTGGCTTTGTAACTGACTTGAGCCTTGCTTTGCTTAAAGTCTTTGATTTTTGAAGCATCGCCTTTGTGTATTTCAGCTCAGAGATATCTGTGATTGTTTGTAGTCGCTTTTTGAATGATTTGGAAGGGCTTTTTATTGGTTCTTCTGTTATTTGGTCAATAATTTGGGTTGATTTTGTAATAGGTATATATTCTAGCTTTGAATCTAAATTTCACTTGACTCTTATTTTTGATGTTCTTCTAATATAAAGTTGCAGAGTTGCAGGGTCTTTGGTTAAGTTTCACATGTTTTCGGCACTTTCTTTGGAATAAAGTGGAATTGCCTTTTTATTAATCTTTTTGAAACAATAAAGAGGCGTTTTGGCGCCTGAATTGTCGGTTTTTATTTTGAAAAACTCGCTTTGTTGGCAAGGCCTAGAGATGACATTTCCATTTTTAAGAGTATGGACTAAAAAAGTCATTGAGTTTTCGCCAGTTCTTAGAAGAGTAGTTGGAACATTGACCTTAATATTTGCTACATCAGCATGCTTTACAAATAACTCATAAAGATTTAGTTTTCTTTGCTGAGAAATCTTGGGCAAAATGCTGTTTAGCTTTTGAGGTCTGAGATTTTGGATAAAATCTGATTGGTTATATACCCCTTTGAAGAGACCTTTTTGACTAGATGCTTTGATTAGCGAAATAACGTCTTCTCGGAAATGCAGAATTTCATCATGCTCTATTGCTTTTTGATGAAAATGATTTAAATTTTCTAGTGTAGCTGATACATCCATTTTGTAAGTAAAGAAGTTTTCTTTATAAACTAAAGTTACTGATGGGATCAAAAAAAGAAATTTATATGAAAAAGATAACATCAATATATAGTCATTAATTTTTCCTAGGGATTAGACTGGTCTAGATGAGAAATAAAGCCATATAGCTAGATCTAGTATTTTTAAACTTTGATGTTAGTATAAATAAAAGGTGATTAAAACAAAATAATTTTCCGCAATGATAATATGAGAATAATTTCCTAATTTATAAATGAATAGTTAAATTTTGAAAATTAGTTAACGGAATAAGGAGCCTGATGATTATAGAATTATATAGATGATCTATCAGAATCTGCAACGAGAATATCATTTATAAATAGCTCTATTTAAATATTTCATATTTGATATTCTAAAATGTAATTATTAGTAATTCACAAATAGACACCAAATAAAAAAGTCATCATTCTCTAATTTAGCCATTTGCCTGACTTAAAATTTCTTTTTTATTAATCTAGATTCTTATTAATTTTATAATAAATGCTAAAATCTCTATTATCCTTCAAATGAAATCTTCATAAGTGAGCAGCCTAACGGCTGGTATAAATGCCTTTTAATTTCCTAAATGATTATAGCTGGATTTTAGCTAGATAAAGTTTTGGATTAATTTTATTATTTTCATAAATTACAAACAAATGTCTTCTTTCAAAGCCAAAGATCAAATTTTCGAAGAAAACATTTTATTGGAAGAAAAGCAGCATCATAATTTTCTTCCAAGAGTGTACAATTTTTTGATTGATTCAATGGTAGACATAATAAATCAAAAATATAGCACAGAAATCACTTGAAGAACCCAATTGGCAACTGAAATATCTATTAGCATCATTATAACAATTCAAGTAATTTCAATTTTCTGAAACTCACAGATGACTATGAGTAATTGAGATAATTACTCCTGATTTTGGAACTATTTATGAATTCTGTCCTTCGATAATTATTGTGTCGAATTCAGTATTTTTTCGAGTTGTTTCACAGTTCTTTCAGTAATTATACATTTTCCTATTAAAGTTGCAATTTTATTTGGAATTTTGAGACATTTGAAAAAGAAAACTCCCTGACTTATAGGATGGCTTGCAAGAAAAGTTTTGTCTCTTTTTGCGACAATTGCTTTTATTCCAAGTCTCACCATTTTCTTTGTCGTATTTAAATATTCAACTTTCCCTGCTACAGATGTTAAGGAGTACTATAATTCGCATGCAGGAGATTTCGATTATGGACCTATCGGATCAATAATTAGCATTGTTTCAATTCTTGTCTTAATATTATCTGCACTATCAGAAGTTCTGTTTACAGCTGATATACGGCACCAGAATTTCAATAAAAATTTAAGAGCCAGAACAAATTCTGCAATTGATCTCCTTTTTGTTATTTTTTGCTCAATTGAATGTGGCTTGTATATTTTGGTGGGGGAAGATAATTATCCCTATTACATAGTGACGGTGCTTTTCATGAGCTCTATTATACTAAGAAAGCTGTTCAAATTTTTACCTTACTATAGCTTATTGGAAAATTTAATAGTTTGTGGCAAACTCTCAGCAATTTCTACTATCGCTTTCATATTTTTATTTGGATATTCTCTTGACGATGCGGGTGTACTCACAATTATGGTTTTCTTTGTCCCTGCTCTTATAATAGCCTTTGCAATTCACTTTATGCGTGTGAAATATCTCGCTCTAGAAAAGAGAGAAATCAGCCTTTCTGACCAATTCTCCTTTGAGCATTCAATTAGGCATCACTTAATAAGCAAGGATATCGAAAATAAAACATCAATAACTGATTTATTTTCGAAATGCTATGACAACAAAAGCTTTAAAAAAAATGAACTCTTCGTGCTCTGGGAGGTAAATTTTTGCCTTGATGCTATCAAAGATGAAAGACTGGCAAGAGTAAAGCTGACCAAACTCAGGTTTTTAAAATCAAGTTTAGAAGGAAATATCCAAAAAGCCAGGATTTTAAAAAGATTAACAGAAGAGCACTCTGCATTTCTTCCTGAAGTGGACTATTTAGAATATGTTCTCCTTCTTAATGAAGCCAAAGCAAAAGATGAAGAAATCTGCTATAGTCTACTAGATCTTTGGGATGAGATTGTTAGGAAAAACGCAAGCGAAGAAAAACTTGTTAGGATCACAAGAAAGGTTTCAGATCTGGCCCAAAATATTAAAGAGGTATACGGATCTCTCATAACAAAAAACAAATACTCAGAAGTTTATGACTTATATGGCTCCTTTTTGGATAATATTTTAGGTGAATCAGAAGAAGGAAGCTCAATATTGAAAAGAAAACAAAGATTTGGTGCCCTCGACTCAATGCTTGGCTATCATCGAAAATTAGGGGATTATGATGAAAACTCTGGAATCATTCTAATATCTGCTAATTCTGATACATTTGGCTCAATTGCCTATATCAACGAAAAAGGCGGACAGATATTAAAAGTTTCACAGGCCGAAATTATAGGCACGAACTTAGCGAATTTCATTCCTAAGCCTTATTCGACGACTAATAATCAACAGATGAAAAAATACTTGTCAAAATGCAACGATACGTTTGTTAAGCACCCGAGCTTCTTGTTTCTCCAGGATCACGATGGGTATTTATTTGAATGTAGCATTCTTATTAAGCTGACAGCGTTCAAAAATGATGCCTATTTTATTACATCATTTTCTCCTTGTAGCCACAAAAGAAGCATTATTCTACTTTCTGAGTTAGGAGAAATTTATGCATTTTCTCAGCTTATCCCTCATTATTTTGGAGTCCGCAGTGAGAACCTGCATAATAGAGATATTTCCCAATTTATTCCTGGGCTTCAGATATCAAGCATGTTCCTTTATGATCCTTGGATTATCGAGTTGAATGATAAAGAATTTGCACTTATACACATCACAAAGAAAATAAGGAAAACTATCCTTCATGCTCTTCTAGTTGTCAATGACCCAAAAGAAATTGAAATCTGGAGCAATGGGCAGGCAGCAGAACAGACCGACCATTTGAATAAAATTTTAAAGGCTGATACGTCTATGTCTATAATTGACCAGACACCAAGTGGAAATTATGAAAGAATTCATATTCAATTTGCCAAAGAAATATTGAGCTCAATCAGCCACGACGATATGGTTGGAAGTATTGTTATGTCTGGGAACGAGAATGTTGGGCTGCTAGAAGAAGAAGGAGAAAAATCTGCTTCACAAGCGCAAAGTAATGTCTCACAATCCACAGCTTCAACCAATAGTATTTTTTAATTAGAAATCGCTTTTACCTATATTCAAAAGACTGAAAAGGCAATCAAAGTATTTCAGCTTGTTTTATTTTTTACTGTATTCTTTATGCAGATTTTTTCTATGATTGCTACAAATGCTGGAATTTTAGTTTATATTGTAGACGATGTATCGCATACTAATGACCTTAAAACTTTTTCAAACCTAGGGCAAGCTTTATTCTACATTGGCGACACCGCTGGAGTTGTCAAGTCTATTAACCTTGAGCTCGCTTATGGAGTTTATAACTTAACAAGTGATCTTGAATACTTGAATAAAGTCACTCAAGATCTTATAAGTTTGCAAAACACTCTTTTGGACAATCTTCCTCAATGAAGATACTGTAGCAGCTCAGATATTGTAATCAATGATATCATACCAGTTTGGGAATTCGATGGAAAGCCGCATCTAAGCTACCATAACCTTTACGACACATTAACATTATTTATCGAAAATGTATTATTTATTTAGAATCGAGCTATACTAAAACACGCTCTGTCGAAATCCTCAATTAATAGCGAAATGCAGTCACTAGTTATCAATAGTTTAACTTTTCCTTATCATTACATCAAATCTGCGCTTAGCGGATTAGTGAATTGTGAAAGTGTCAGGATAAAGGAAAACGGGGCCGTTATAAATGCTTTGCTTATACTAGGGATCCTAGTTTTAGGTGTTTGCTTTTTAGTACTTTTATATTTCATCATCGCACTCAAAGTTATCTATGAGAAATTTTGAACATTTATTAGAAAATCAGTCTTATCTGCTTACTTTACCCTTAAGCAAGCGTCCTTGGATCGACTATCAGGAGTCCATGGGACTGATTTGTCTTTTGATAATAACAGCAATATAAAGTCCATGCAGAATCAAGACTCTCGTATCGAGTCGAAAACTGTTTGAAAGTTCAGCTGAAGGCTCATTTTTTTTGCCTCAGTTTCACTAGCATATTATCTCCTGATCTATTTATATTTATATGAAAATTGCCAAAAATATATGATAAATCGTCCAAAGCTACTTCAAAATTTCAATTCTCGAAGGGTTTTACTGTCCCGAATTGCATTTTATGCTAGAGAAAGAACAAAGCAGTCACTTAATTCAATTTATCAAAGTTCCTACGCATTTCCGAATTATAATACTGGACTTCAGACTTCCATTAAGGAATATCAAGAAGAATATTTCAGAGTGAAAAAGAAAGATTTGCAAGAACTGATGAGCGAGATTTTGAAAATACGTTTGTTTGAAGAAGTTAAAGATTCAGAAGATATTACTAAGTATGGGGTTGGAAGTGCAGCAGAGAGTATAATTTTCGATTCTTCCTGGATATCAAGTCCAACTGATGTATACGCCTTTATTAAAAACATAAGCTCCTTGCAAAATACCATGTCAGGAGCATATACTCTTATAGATTCAAGTTCCAAAGAAGTTGTTGCAAATCAACTAGACCTGATAATTTATATCACAATCGTATTTTCTATTGGATTAGCTCTGCTATATTTATTATACTACTTACCCTTCTTAAGCTTTGAGAAAAGAAAATTAAAGCAAGCACGAATTTTGCCTCCTATGATACCTAAATCATTGATTTCTGACAAAAAATAAGTCAGAAAGCTATAAATAAATTGCAAATGTAATGTAAATAATAAGACACATAATTATTTCTTTAAGTTAAAACATTTATAGCACAAAAATTCATAATCGTTTGGAGAAAACTTGAAATTGATATCAAGAGAAGCGATATGCTTTTATGGTTTCAAAACTTTATTTATAACTTTTTTTAAACAGCTTTAAGTATAAACAATTTTTGGGCATACAGCTATGTGTGTAAATTCCTGGAATTACCAAAAGCACCGCAAGACTTATTAAAACAACACATATCATAAAATTTAATAATTCATATAATTTCATAAAAGGCATTACAGTCTTGGGAAAGGCTGCATTTTCTCAAGATAGATGTCTGCCAAGCCTTGGTTCTTCAAAAACTCACCTGTTGCAAATACTGAGCATTTTTCCGATTCTTCTACGGTAACTGGCTGAAACTTCGTAAAAGGATGCAAAGTTCTTACAATCACTAGCACTCCTTTGGGCTGGATCGCTTTTTCAATCATTTTTGCGATTTTTTTAGCTAGGACTGCTTGGTTCAACATATTGCATGGGATGAACTCTGTAATCTTGCTCAGCTTGTTTAGCGTCATCATTTTTTGGTTTGGTGTATATCTAAAATAGAGCTTACGCTATTGAGCATTCTGCGATAAAAGGAAGGCGATGGCATTTGCATTTCGAGCAAATACTCAGATTCAAATTAACCATATTTATAGCACAATCTTAATCTGCTCCATAGTTTTGGAAACGAATTTCTGATGTGATTTACTCATAATAAATAATAGTTTTAAAAAAGCTTCTATGTAGCAGGAATTTTGATCGACCAAAACAAAAATTAAATTAAAATTATTACGGTTCTAAGGTTGTTTTAAAGGTATAATAAATTTTGAAGAATGAGCTTAAAGTTCTCACATTAATTTACAGTTTAGATAAATTTATTATTTTCATTTTATATCTCTAGATTGGCATTCTAAAATTTACTCTTTAATTTGTGAATTTTTAATCATGAGACTAAACTAAAGGAATTTTATAAATTCAGAATAAGGGATTTATTATTTGAAGGTTTTTTAATTATTGAAAGTATAAAATTTATTAGGAATGAAATAAAAAAATAGAAAATTAGTATGATTTATATAATAAAGTATTTAGTTTACTAGTTAATTGAAAAGAACTTTGCTTTGAATATTAAAATATATGCAATCTTTAAATTTAATGTACTTTGGATTCTATTAGTTTTAGAAAAATAGTCTTTTCATATTTTAATTTGATATATATTTAAATGAACAGCATATTTGCCTAATAAATTGTTATTACAAATGGATAAGTCTTTATTTAAAAAATAGCGGAGTGAAACAACTTTTGTTTCATTTTAGTTGATTGGACTTATCAAGTAATTATTTTTATGTATATAGGGAGACTCACCATCCTCTTAAAAAACCAGAGATATCGTTTTGAAAGCATACAATGATAAATAAACCTTGACATATACTTGATAAACTTGAGCTAGTGATAAATTAGAAAAATAACTCTGTTTTTTCATATATTTTGAGCAAATTTTTTCTGAAGTTTAACTCTATTCTATGGTAATTACTGGCTTTGCTAAATACTGCAGATGTTTTAATATTTTTCTCTTGAATATTAGTATTGATTTTTTCAGCTCTTGATTTAGCTGGCTTGCTTTATTATCTGAGTCTTCTATCTTTGAATTAATTTTGAACAAAATTAAGCAGATTTGATTTCGAGTTTGCTGTTCCATTTAAAAATTTTGTAAAGAATGATTACTTTGCAAGTTTGGTTTTAACCCTTAAGCTAAATAATAACTTTTCATTTAGATGTTATAACGATGAGTCAAAAGAAGCTGTTAAAAAGGTCAAAGCAATATTTACAGCAAAAGTAAATAACAGCGCCGAGCTATTCTGTGAAGTAGGTAAACAAATTGACACAATTATAAAGAGCTTTAATGAAGATAAGCCTGCTATTTCAAATAAAATAAAGTTTGGATCGAAAAACACTCTTAAAGATTATTTATACTTTAAGAATGTAGGGAAAAATATAGTCAGCATTAAACAAGCATAAAAAGCTATTATAGTTAATCCAAATAAACATGATGCATACAATGGCATAGGAACTATTTTCTATAATGAAAAGAGGTATAAAAAAGCAATAAAATACTATAACGGTGCAATTAGTATCAATCCATATGAGGCAAATTATTATATGAATGAAGGAAATGCACTTAAAGAGCTAGGAAGAAGAGAAGAAGAGATGGAATGCTATAAAGAAGCTATTATAATTAATCCAAATCAAGATGATGCATGCAATAGAATAGGAATTCTTTTTTATGATGAAGAGAGATATGAAACGGCAATAAAACACTATAACGATGCAATTAGATTTAATCCAATTCGGGCAAATTATTATATAAATAAAGGAGATGCTCTTATAGAGCTAGACAGAAGAGAAGAAGCGATAGAATGCTATGAAGAAGCTATTAGAGTTAATTCAAATAGAGATGATGCATACAATTACATAGGATATTTTTTTATAATCAAAAGAGATATGAAGAAGCAATAAAACACTATAGTGATGCAATTAGAATCAATCCAAATAGAGCAGTTTATTATATAAGTAAGGGAGATGCTCTTAAAATACTAGGTAGAATAGAAGAAGCGATTGAATTCTATAAAGAAGCTATCACTGCTATCCAAATCAATATGGGTACATAATAAAATAGCAATTCTTTTTATAATCAAAAGAGATATGACGAAGCAATAAACAACCTTAACGATGCAATAAGAATCAATCTAAATGATGCAGGTTATTATATAAATAAAGGAGAAGTTTTAAAGACCTAGAGAGAATAAAAGAATCAATTAAATGCTATGAAGAAGCTATTAGAATTGATCCAAATCAAGATGATGCATACAGTAGAATAGGATTGATTTTTTATGAACAAAATAGATATGAAGAAGCAATAAGTAACCTTAACGATGCAATTAGAATCAATCCAAACAATGCATTTTATTATAAAAATAAAGGGGATGCTCTTAAAAAGCTAGGCTGAATAGAAGAAGCAATTAAATGCTATAAAGATGCTATTAGAGTTAATCCAAATAAAGATGATATATACAATAAAATAGGCTTTCTATTCTATAATCAAAAAAGACATGAAGAAGCAGTAAAACACTATAATGATGCAATTAGAATCAATCTAAACAATGCACTTTATTATAAAAATAAAGGGGGTGCTCTTCGTGCACTAGGCAGAATAGGAGAAGCAAAAAAACGTACTATAAAAAAACTTTAAAATCCTATTGATATAATAGCATATCTAGTATTAATATATTTGTATAAAAAAAAGTTAAAACAAATTTATTGCAAACTTAAATGTGATTGAGAAGACAATTATTATTTAGAGATAAATGGTTAGTATTTATATTTTGATAATAATACCTGATCAGATAAAAGATAAGGCTAGAGAAATTTATACATATCATCAAAATCAGGTTAGAGAACTCAGTCTAATTAGTTGTTTGGAATCGATATAGATAAAATAACAGCGAGTCCTCTAACATTTGCCATAAAATTAAATAAAAACAATCGTTTTTTAAGCTCATGAAATTAGGAAATAGAATTTATCGAAGCTAAGCATCTCAAATAAATTTGAATAAAAGATTTTGAAGTCGTTCTTATAAATTATCATCAAGTCAAAATGCAAATTTAATAAAGGCGTAATAAATGCATCAATTCTAAATATCTATTTATTAGTGAGAGAACAAATTTACTTTACTTATTTGAAAGCTTTTTATCCAACATTGAAGAAAAACAATGAAAAATTTTAAAGCTAGAAACAATATTCAAGTCTTTTATAAAGCACTTGAAACCTGAATTAAAAAACTCATGGAGCAGGCTTAAGACAATAACAGTGAATTCAAAATTTAAGCTCAATTTTTGTAGAGCTTGTTGAAAACACAAAAAAAGCAATCCTTAAACATTTTATAAAAGAAAAGTCAAAATCTTATCAAGTAAAAGCAAAAATAATAGCTTCATTTTTCAAAAAAGGCACTAAAATAGAATAAATTCTAGTCTACCTTTCAGGCTCTGCAATCGTTGTAAATTGGGAGAAGGCTGCATTATAAGATTGTGTTATGATATAAATATTTTGTTTATGAATTGAAATAGAAAAGCTACAACATCCTTTGATTTATGGGCATTTCTTACCAAAAATCCAGAGTGTATCAACCATAATATAGGTATATTCATTCATTCCATACCGGTTCAGTATTCGGAGACCTTATTGCAGACTGAAGCTAATCTGAGCAGAAAATAAAGCATATAGTGCTAGGCATCTGTGTTTCGTCGAGTATTGTATTTCGTTTCGCAATAATTATTTTGTGTTTTTCAAATGAGATTTAGGGATAAATTTACTCATGAATACATTAGTAAAGTTTGGTGCCGATATCAGTTAAGGAAATTACTCCTAGCTAGAACTTTTAGTCATGAAACAGATACTTGTAAATTCTTAAACCGTATACTTCAAAGTTCCCAAATAATTCCAAGAACGAGGAGAAAAGCTAAAGCAGAGCTATCTCTGTGTCCAGGGAGGCTCTTCTAAGGCTTTTCAAGCCTTGCCTTGGGTGAGATGCTAAACAAAGAAGTACTATTTTTTAATTGCCTTAACCTAATCTACTCTTATGCTTGACGCTGTATGATCTTAGAGTAAGAATTTATAGCCCTTGCTATTAACGTTTAATATAGTCACAGTTCTAGTGCAAACTTATGCGATTAGCATAGATATATTATAATTTGATATATAACCATCTAAAGAATATAGGGAATAGATGCTCTGGATTTAAATAAACTCATTGCATTATCTAAGGTTTAGTTTCAAAATAATGAATGAGTTTGTTGTGGGTGATTTAAGTAATTTTGTGTAATATTAAAAAATTAGGAATATAACTTAATGAATATATAATAAATTATGGGCACCTTAAGATGCTATAAGCCAAATTGTGATCTCGAAGTTGTACTTTCATGCAATTGCACTTCACCTGAGTCTTATTCCTGTGAAATGCACATAATAGAGCATTGAAAATCTAGTAGCAAAGTTCATAATTTAAGCTCAATTTTTGTAGAATTGGTTGATAGCACAAAAGAGGCAATCCTTAACCTTCTTACAAAAGAAAAGTCAAAATCTTATCAAATAAAAGCAAATATAATTGCTTCATTTGCTCAAACACTTTGTAATTATAGAAATATCCTCCAACAAGTTTTAAAAGAAATTGACGCTGATTCAATTAAAATCAGCAGCTATATCGAAAAGATCAGTGAAGCACAAAAAGTATCAAAAATAGATAAAGATCCTGTTTTAAATTTATTGAGTTTGGAACCAAATGAAGCTGTTGAAAAGGCTAAAGCAATGCTTATAGAAAGAGAAAATAGTAGAATCGAACTATTCTGTGATATCGGTAGACAAATTGATGGAATTATAAAAAGATTTAATGAAGAAAAGTCTAAGGTTATATCAAATGAAACAAATTTTGGATTGAAATCCATTCTTGAAGATAATTTAAACTTTGAGAAGGAAGGAAAAAATATGCAGCAAACATTAAGCAAGTATAAAGAAGCTATTAGAGTTAATCCAAATAATGATGATGCATACAATAGCATAGGAGATATCTTCTCTAGAGAAAAGAGGTATGAAGAAGCAATAAAATACTATAGCGATGCAATTAGAATAAATCCAAATAAAGCTGTTTATTATACAAATAAAGGATATGCTCTATATGAGTTAGGAAGAAGAGAAGAGGTAATGGAATGCTACAAAGAAGCAATCAAACTTGATCCAAATAACGATAATACATATAATAGCATAGGAAATATGCTCTATAATGAAGAGAGTTATGAAGAAGCAATAAAATACTACTATGATGCAATTAGAACCAATCCAAATAAAGCAGCTTATTATATAAATAAAGGAGATGCTCTTATAGAGTTAGGAAGAAGTGAAGAGGCGATGGAATTCTTTAAAGAAGCAATCAGAATTGATCAAAATGAAGATAGTGCATACAATAACATAGGAGATATTCTCCATGGTGAAAAGAAATATGAAGAAGCAATAAAACACTATAACGATGCAATTAGAATCAATCCAAATAAACCAGATTATTATATAAACAAAGGAGATACTTTAGATGAGTTAGGCAGAAGAGAAGAGGCGATAGAATGCTACAAAGAAGCAATCAGAAAAGATAGAAATAATGATGATGCATACAATAACATAGGAAATGTACTCTATAGAGAAAAGAGATATGAAGAGGCAATAAAATACTATGATGATGCAATTAGAACCAATCCAAATAAAGCAGTTTATTATACAAATAAAGGATATGCTTTAGATGAGTTAGGGAGAAGTGAAGAGGCGATGGAATGCTACAAAGAAGCAATCAGACTTGATCCAAATAATGATGATACATACAATAGAATAGGGCATATGCTCTATAATGAAGAGAGTTATGAAGAAGCAATAAAATGCTATAATGATGCAATTAGAGCCAATCCAAACAAAGCATTATATTATATAAATAAAGGAGATGCTTTAAATAAGTTAGGCAGAAGAGAAGAGGCGATGGAATGCTATAGAGAAGCAATTAGACTTGATCCAACTAACGATGATGCATGCAATAACATAGGAAGCGGTTGAGGTCAAAAAAATAACGCTGCATGCTTTTAAGACCTTCTAAAAACTATAAAAATGATATGTTTTTTAGTATAAAAAAAGTGTAAACATTAATTTTGAACTTTTTCAAACAAATTATTGACAAATAAAAAGTGCTTAAAATGAGATAGGGCATAACAGAGGGAAAGAGTATGCTTGAAAATCTATCTCTTTCAAGACTAATCCAGCCACAATTACAAGGGATTTGTGGAAGCGAGAATGAAAAATAAGTATTTTACTCTCATAAACCTGAAAAAAGTGTCAGGAAAGCTCATGAAAAGTGTTGCCATTGTTGCAGGGCTCTCTTTTAGAAGAAATAAGCTTATGCATAATATAAAAACTCCGTCATGATGAATCTAGTATCTCAATCTGCTGATTGTCTTTTAGATCAAACTCGAAAACGCCTTTAAGTAGAAAAGTTCTGACAATGACCGAAAAATCCAACAGTGGCTGAGTTAAATTTTGTGAAGTCTTTTCTACTGCCGTATTTAAAAACAAAAGACTATGATGGTTATGACCCAACTGCATCCACTGATACTTCAAGCCAAGAAGACGACAATAAAGGGTTCATAGTTTTCACTAAAGATGCAGATAGCTGCTACGCCATTGAAAGCTATTCGAAAATTACTGAAATTGAGCTTATGTTATACCAAATCGTGGAGTTTTTAAATTTAGAAGTATTTAAGCACTATGGGCTGAAAGGAGTTGTCTTTGATTTTGTGAAGGATAAGCACAATAATTGGTATTTATTGGATTGTAAAGAACATATTCTTGAATATGTGATCCCAGTCGATTTTGAGAAATCAAGTAGAAAAAACAGTTGTTGAAAAATCCAGAACTCCGGAGCAGTTTAAAAGATCTGTATCATGCGTCCACAGTAGCGAATTAGAATTCATGCGGCAAGACTCACTTCTAAATGAAGGCTACCTCTACGAAATAAAAGAAGAAGACACTCAATTGTCCTACCCCTTCAAAAGCAGGACAAAGCCGAAGAAAATAGAACACGATCCTGTATCCAAAAAGGTTTAGCAAAGTCAACCCAAAACTGATAGACTTGTGCTCCAGTAACACACAATGTCAGTCTATAAGCTCTATGCCTTCAGGGCATCGAGATTATCAAAACATTGCTCCATCCTTTATGGGCATTGAGTTTTAAATTTTATAAATTGAAAATTATTTTTATTAAGCTTATTTTGCATCTAAATTAATTGGTGTTTGGTTATTTGGGTTGAGTATAAAGTGATTAGATAGTCAGCTAATAAGAATATCCAAAGAATCTGCTAAGCTTTTGATAAATAGATTCTTTATACGATCAGAAATCCTATCTTCTATTGGAACTAATAAGGCACTATTATGTGCAAATATAAAGGATTGCCTTATATGCTCATTTCGATATCAATTAATTGTTTATCAATTCATACTAATAAGATATATAAGTAAGAAATTCTGCAAAATTGTATGGTCTTCAGAAGAATTTCACAATCTTTCAGCAGATTTTCTGAAAAGTAGCCACAACTTCTTTCTCAGAGATTTTATAACAAAAAGTGGATAAATCTGAGTCATTTTTGGCTGCAGTCAAGCTTAAAAATTCCTCAAGCGTGCATTCCTATGCCAAAATAATTTTTTCCTGTTTTGGTTTGTGCCATCAAATGCTAAGTAACTCACTGATTAGGGTTGTCGTGATATTTAAGTAGAATTTAGTAGAATTTGCATGTTTTGATAATAAACTAGAGGTCAATCTCTTGATGTTGGACTGTTTTGGGAATAAGGTTATTGAGCTTGAAAACGATGCAATTTGTGGTAGGTGATGTGTTAAGTAGGCCAATAAAGATTTTTTGGGAGATTCTGATAATAAAGTCAGCAAATCTTTGGAGAAGTGAATAAACTCATTTTTCTTAAAAGCATTCTGGTGAAGGTCATTGAGATGCTCCAAAATCTTAGGATATCCATTAGTGAATATTCTGGAGCACAAGGACTCCCAGATCTTGCTAATGCTGGAAAATTGCTAAAACCAAGCACAGAATTAAGACTATCAGTTAGACTACCTCCTGGGGTGGATGCTGAAGTTGCTGCTGCCAAGTCGCACGAAATTATGCAAAAGATCCTCCATATTGAGTTACAATTGAAGCAAAAATCCCATTCAAAGGGAACGGATTTGCCCCAAATCCTTTGGGCCATGGCTAAGCATATCCTTCGCTAAAATTGTAGGAATCTTGATAACATGATTTCATTAAGGCTGCATAATAGACGATATTATCAGTCCCCATCATTTCTCTAATAGAATGCATCGCAAACATCGGAGCACAAATATCAACTGCTCTAATCCCAGTAAGTGAAGCTATAATTGGCCCAATGTTCGTTCCGCAAGGAGACTCATTTTTCACTATAAACTCCTGCATTTTAATTCAATTGCTCTCCGCATGGACTTTCAATAAGCTTGCTTCCAGCATATCGGTTGCATACCTTTAATTGAATTTCTTTTTATAACAACCTCTCCATGTACAGTTGACCCGTAGCTTACTTAGAGCTTTCAGCATAATTTGGATGCATCATTATCCTTTCTTATGCTTCTTTTGCAATGATTCATAATTTTTCGTCAAATCCTCTGAATTAGGAATGCGTGCTTTGCATCATTTTGAATGTTTTTAAATTTTTTGCAAGGTTTTGACTTTCAGATGATTCTTCTTCTAGTTTATTGTTTAATAATTAATTCCTTTTTAAATCTCTCATTTTCTTTTGCTTTAGCTTCAAATTCACTAGTTTGATCTTTTATTTTTTATAGATTGATTTTCAGTTAAGAGACTAATATTTTTCTGTTTAGCCTGCTCAACATCAGTTTTTAATTCTTTTAATTATCCTTCAGATTAGAATTTTCTTGGGCTATTTCGTTATTTTCTTTTTCAAGTACTTTAATTTTTTGATTTAAAGGATAAAACTCAGTCTCAGCACACAGTTTTGTATTGTGGAATATAGAAGAGGATGAAATGAAAATTAAGAGCGCAAACAGTTGAAAAATCAATTTTAACTCCATTCATCACCTAATGAGATGAAAAATCTGAAAGAATCTCTATCTGATAATTGTAGAAATCCACTTAAACTCTTGTTATATTATCCAGACTTAATAGAGTATTTGCAGTGAGAGCAATTTCAATTTAAACAGCCCCAATTGTAAGCCTATTCACCTAAATCTTCTTGGAACACCTTGCCAAAATTGTCGCCATCATGTTGGGAGAATCAAGATTATAAAGATCTGATGCACAGGGTAAGAGTAATAATCTTGGAGAATTAATTTCCAGATGGCGGAAAGACTGATGCCTCTAGGCGTCTAATGGACCCATATAAACTTACTGTGTTCAAAGGAGAGTTGTAAAGGCCTAAACTTCTATTATTGGGATTAACTCAGAGTGGTCATTTATTTGCTGAATGAAATTTACAAACTTCTAAAGTGGTCTAAATAGGTGACTGTGACCAAACCTATACTTTTTAGCGGACGCTAAACGAGCATGATTTATGATAAAGTGTAAATATGAGGATGGTAGTATATAAATTATTGAGCAGATATATGGCTATGTCTAGTTAAGGAAAGAGAAATTTGATGCAGATTTTTACTATGAAAATCTATAAAGCAAATTACAGGTAGCAAATATAAGAATTTTGATAGCCTAAAATTTTCCAAAGTGATGCTTGCAATTATTAATCCTTGGAATACTCATTTTATGCTAATGTAAGTTCAAGTCCTAATCAGTTATTCATAAATTCTTTATCATCAGAATGCAAATTATTTATCGAATATTTCTGTGTTTAGGATTGTCTAAAAACGAGATTAATGTACATTTTTTCATATAAATTAGCAATTTTAATAATAATTGTAGAATGGATCAAAAGAAGTGCTTTGGGCCAGACTGCGAAAATGAAGTTGAGTATGCATGCAAATGCACCTCTCCTGAATCTTTCTTCTGTAAGCTGCATATCGAAAGGCATATTGAAAATAAAATTGCTGGCATGTATCATTCATATGATTCTATTTTTGCAGAGCCTAATGAAGAGACAAAACAAGCTGTTCTTAGATTTCTTATGAAAGAAGATTCAAAGTATAGGAAGTTAAAGAAGTTAATTATAGATTCCTTTAATCAGCGTCTAGCTAATTTAAAAAAAGATGTAAGACAACACACTAGAAATTTAAATACTTTTTCAGCTAATGTAGGAAATTTGGTTTTAGAAATTTGGAAAGCTAAAAAATCGTTAAAGTCAAACCGAGACTCAATTTCAGAGTTATTGACTTTACAGCCTGAAGAAGCTATAAGCAAAGTAAAATCGATAATCTCAGCCGAAAAGAATTGGTATAATGGTGCAAAGTTGTTTCATATATACAGTAAAGACTTAGAAAGTAATAAAGAAAGCAGTATTGAAGCAAATAATAAAACTATAAATTCGACTAGGATTAAGGAAGCAAACATTAAGGATTTGATTTCTTTAAAAGCAAATGAGAACAGTGAGAGTTTAAAAGAGCGTCAAAGTTTAATAAGATTCAAAACAGAAAATGAAAGTGAGGTGAGGCTGCTTAATTCTAAAATAAACTCCATTACTAGTGATATCAACAGTAAACTCGAAAAAATAGAAAACCCATTAAATCTTATGAATATTATTAATATCTTAAGACATAAAACAGCTGAGTTCTTGAGTAGACCAAGCAATCGAGAAGTAGAGATGGATTTCAGAGCAACTTGCTCGGCGTACCAGAACAATTCTAGTCTTTATGATCCATTGTTAGCACAAGCTCACCAAGATTATCTTAATGCTTATCAACAAAAGACATCTCTTTATAATCTTAAAAAGAATAATAAGAGAACTGAATTCTATATTTATAACACTGAAACTGAAACCAAAGAAGTCAGAATCTTGCAGACTTCAGAACCACTAGACTGAGACACTTGCATAACTCAACTTCCAAATGGCAAGCTATTCTGTTTTGGTAATCGACGTCTTTCTGGAATTACATTGCTATTTGATGTGAATGGTAAAGTTAATGTGCTGCCATCTGGATCTCCTTGCTGTCGCTCATCATGTATCTATTTTAACAACAGCGTCTATTGCTTTGGAGGACAAGATTGTAATTGTTCACTTTCAACTCTATCTATTAGATTTGATTTAGATCAAACTCGATGAATTCAATTAACTCCATTGCCAGAAGCTGATTCTTATTGCAATAGTATAATATTTCATGGGAATATTTTGATTTCTGGACGGAATAATAGAAATCTCTTGCGATATTCAATTGATAGCAACTCTTTCACAACAACTCCTTATGAGTTTGCAGAAGGTAAAAGAAAGATCCTGATAAATGCAGAGAGATTGTATTTGATTGAATGCAATAATGGATCAATCTATGAAAGTGAAATTGGAAGTGACACGAAGTGGAAAAGAATAGCAGACTCAATTATCAAATATGCTTGTCAAGTGTATTGTTCATATAACAAAGGAGGAATATACATTGGGATAATAGATTTTGTCTCAGATCTAAATTACTTCAAGTTTGATTTGAATGAAAAGAAAGTGATTGATTTAGAGTAATTATAAAATGTTTATTTTTAAAAGTAATTTTTAATGCTTTTGAAATATAAATGTTAAGGATAGTTAATCCTTATAATAGATTTCTCAATTGTTACTGCATAATTATCTAATTCATCACACTCATCCTTTTAATTAAGGACAGGGAATAGATTGGAATAAATTTCTGATAATGCTGTATATCACCTATTACTGACCGTAAATCTGCATTTTGTTCTTATGACTGGCTCTTCAAGGTTGTGAACTTTCTCTCAAATAAATGTTTTATTACTAAAGATACTTTAGATAAGATTATTTTCAAGTGTCCCAATGTTTGGTATTAGAATTATTTTTTTTTACAATTTTTCAAGTTCTCTTTTATAATTATTTTCATTTATAGCAATCTGCCTTTTTTACAGCTAAAGCAGCTATTTCTTGTTTCTAATCTTTTATTTCTTTATTGAAAGTATCATTATTGTTGTTTCTCAGACCTAAATTTTCATTTTCCAAATCAGATTTGCGAAAACAGTGACTTTTCAGCAGGTTGGTTACTCAAATTTTGAATCTGTTATTTTCTCTTTCTAAGGCTAAATTAGAGGTCTCTAAATTTCTATATATTATTTGGATGGTTTCATTTTTGATTCAACAGTATCATAATTAATTTAATTTATAAGCAGGTGTTCCGCATTTTTAGATTTTATATAATCATTTTTTTTCAATTTTGTGCATCTATTATTAAGCTCTATTGCACAAATTCAATAATCTTTCATAGTGGATCTTGAGTGCTTAAAATTGCTTCTTTTTCCTCCAATTTCTGTTTTAACTCCATAATTTCTCCTTGATACTTTTTCTCCAGGATGTGCTCAGCTTATTAATCTTTTTTGATACTTTTTTAAATAATAATAAATAAATAATTACATTCAAACTATATTTTTTAAATTTGTTAAACCTTATAGGGTGTTAGGGTGTTAGGGTGTTAGGGTGT